>JAOXOE010072919.1:0-29154 GCA_028565055.1 Phoeniculus purpureus
CCAGCTCTCCAGCCTATCCAGATCTCGCTGAATGGCAGCACAGTCTGCAGGTGTGTCAGCGACACCACCCAGCTTTGCGTCATCAGCAAACTTGCTGACAGTGCATGCCAATTTCTCATCCAAGTAATCAATGATGTTCTGTGATTCTGTGATAATCATTAAACTCACCTGAATTTTGGCATCTTTGTCTTCTGTCCACAGCACCTTGTATTTCTCGAAGCCCTGTAGAACCTCACTAGCTAATTCTCTTACAGAATTCATAGAAGATGAGATGAGCAGAACTGAATTGAAAATACCCTCACGTTCTGCAACACTTGAATAAAAGTTTCTCAGCTTTTTGACAAGCACAACACTTTCAGCTCCTTCTGTAAAATGAAATTATACAGAAATGAATTAAAAGCCATTAAAAGTCTTGTTAGAATTCTCTTCCAAACATATGCATGCCACGTTAAGCTATGATGCTCTTCAGTAAGACCAAATACCCTTCTGCAAATGCACAGCTGCTTAGTATGGAAGTACTATTTCAGCTCAGTCTCTGTACAGCTAGACCAAATCCCATCTAAAGTGAGTGTTTCCTAATGGAAAGAAAATAGTCTTCTTAATTCACAGATTTTATCCACTTTAATTGTAACTAGAACATCAATATTTTCTCTACATTTAGCATTCACATCATTACAATTTGTTAATTGTGTAAACAGTGTACGCTTCTTGAACTCTAACATATCTCAAATAAATAACATTGTTTTTCTACTTAGTGGTTTCAAAGATGATGCTGAACTTTGTCAAGTCACATATTATGAGTGTGCAAATTTAGTTTGTTTTGGAGCTGCACTTCTCTTACAAACAAGTCATATCTGTGTCTTGTGCACCTGTTCTGAAAGACGATTTTCCTAATCATCTGGTCTCCAAATATACTCTCAAAGGCAGCAGTTCAGACACTGGTAGCTGCTGCTCCAGTTACACTGTTGATGTTGAAATAGGGGACCTGCCTCCCTTAATAGCTACAAGTCAGTTCAAATAGAAGGACAATAAAACAACAGTTTCTCATATGCCTCTTTCATATTTGATGAAATCCTGAGACAATCAGGATGTCTATGCTGATCTATGATTCTGTGATCAATATGACACTGGTATCACTGAGATCTCATGAGTCCTCTTTGTCATAACAGTGCCTGCGCATTTGAAAAATACTTAAGAGAACTGAGGTGAAAAATCTACTCCTCCTGCACACATTGTTTAATGGGGGGATCTAATACAACCTCAAGTTCTCTTCCAGTCTGAAGACCTTTTCAGAGATCTGGTCACTGGAAACAAAGTGTTAGAATGCCACTGTACTCCATGGATCTCACTGGCCAAACATTAACAGACACCCAGAGGTGCTGATGACCAAGTCAAAGGTAATGAAAATGCCTCTTTGCTGATGTGAGCAACCAAGCACTACTTTACCTGGGATCCTTGGGTCCTCTCGCTCCCTTTTGGCTCCAGGAATGCCAACAGATTCTCCCTGCTCACCTGGAAAAGAAAGACAAAATGTAGAGTCCATTCCCTAATCAACAGTAGGGAGCAGTTTTCAGGGCTGCTCAACAGCTTTGTCTGAAGGACCACCTAAACTATGAGAGATTTCTTACCCTTTGGGCCAGGAAGGCCAGCAGATACTGGGACATAGATAGATGCTTCAAAGTAATACTAAGGAAAAACCAGTATCTGACTAAAATGGATGCAGGTCTGTCTACAGTCTGAATGTTCAATTAAACAGACACTTGACATATTTTAGAAACTACTCTAGGGACAGAACCAACTGCTAAAATCTTTACTGAAATCTAAATATTAAACTAGCTCTTGTTCTAACTCCATGTTCTAGTGAGAGCTCATCTACAATCATTCCTTATGATTACCTTCCACAGGTAAACATAGCTACTTGCAGTAGCTGAAATAAGTAAAAAAACCACTCAACTAGGACTGACAGAAAACCCAAACAAACCCAACACACTTACTCTGCCATTTCTTGGCGGTTTTTCCTGGAGACTGAAAGCCCACTGATGATACTTGCTGTGCGCCTGATTCTGCTTTTAAGTTAGATTTCTGCAAACGTCTCTCCTGTCCCCACTGAGACACTCCACGACTTACTTCTAGAATTAACCGAGCCACGGCACCGATGGCTTGCTGTATGTCATCTAAACTGGGAACCATCACCTACATAAAACAGTTGAAATAAATGCATCTGGTTGTCTTTTTCTAAGGCATCAGTTTTACTCCACTTGTATCAAATTATGGCACTTGACACAGAGGAGAAGCTGGAAAACAGAACAGTTTGGCTCAGAACTGACCTAGCTCTACTGTCATACTGTGGGTAAAATGGCAAGCAAGTTCATAGACAGATAGATTTATTGAGGTGGGTTACAACTATTTTTAGTATTCCTACAACATTTTAAACAGCATTTACAAATCATTTTATTACTGTGTAGATTACAAGCCTAGTTTCCTGCATTCTAGAATTGTAATGCATTAAGAATTGCAGGCCCAGATCCTCCTCCTGACTCTTGCTCTTAAACCCTGACTGCTAAATTCTGTGAGGGAAAACTGTAAAAAAACACCCGTGGACAACTCACTCTAAAGAAGACCAACAGCTATATAACCTACCCTAAGTACTTCTCTCTATACGTCTTCACACTGTGGGGAATTGCAGGCAAACAACGTCACCCGAATCAAAGTGCCAAAGGTCCTAGCTGAATAAATATCAAATGCTTCTCTTCACTCCAAAAGCAGCATTTTCTCAAACACTTTTGCAAGAACAATGTATGGTCAGTGAAAGGAACTCCATGCAGTGACCCTGAACATGTATATTTTGCAAGAATTTTGTTGTAAAATTCTGTGAGTGACCTAATACCCAAGTAAGAAGAGGAAGCAAGCTGATATTCATTTAGCAAAGTACATGATGAAGAGAACTGAAAGGAAAACGAGTACAGTTTGGGAAGATGCAAAAAAAATACTTTCCCGAAAAAAAGCCCCAGGGACATGAAACAGGACAAGGGATGTTCCTAACATCCAGTTGGAATGTAAACTCCTGGGTTCAGGACAGAAAGAATTTACTACTGTGAATACACAGCACTACACAGCAGCTCACTGTGAGGTCAAATAAGAGCCTCTAGTGGGTTTTATTTTACACTACTCAAACAGCCATCAAGTCCCAAACTCAACAGTTTCTGAACTGCAGTGGTTGTGATAATGCTAATTGAGACTCTGTCCTGTCCTTGTTTGAAAACAAGACATGTAAGGTGGAGTAAAACCACACATCAATTTCTCCAAAAGAGTGAGAAGAAGGAAGAACCTAGCTGAGAGTGATCCAGGAGAGAATAGAAACTCAGCACTTCATTATAAACAGAGACTTCTTGGAACATTAACCTACAGCTTTCATATGCAAACAATCAGTGTGAAATGACAGTGCTCAGACCTGGGACATGAACTGCTTAAAAAGGACTGATGTTTTGTAAGTCACTCTCACACATGGAGCAGTCAATTACTTAAAAACAAGAACATTGCAAAACCCTAACAGCATAAGCAAAGTGGTATTTTACCAAGAATTACTTGACTACTGCTTAGAATTAGCCAAGAATTTTAGAGGATTGGAAAAAGAAACAGATACACTCACACCTTTGCAGTAGGTGGAGCTTGGGGATTAGTGATCATACAGGTCACATTTCTACAGCCAGCCAGACCTTATGTATCATGTGTACACAGCGTGAATGTGCAACAGAAGGCCACTATGTGCACTGGTTCAGTGCCAAAGGAGTGTCTCCTTCTAGCAAAAATATATTTTAATTATAATTTAATATAAAACTTCTAATATTATTCAACAAAATTACTTACAAAGTTACTGTCACTGATATAAAATAAAATACCATACACATAGTTAATCAAGGATGTGGAAAAGACTGAGGTTCTGAAGGCCCTCTTTGCCTCGGTCTTTAAGCCTAGATGTTCCCCTGAGCTGGGAAACAAGGTTGGGTAGAAGAACAAGACCTGTACAATTCAAGAGGAAACAGTTTGTGACCCGCTTCACCACTTAGACGTAAACTAGTCTGTGGGGTTGGATGGCTTACACCCAAAAGTACTGAAGGAGCTCGCAGATGCAGTCACCAAACTACTTTCCATCGCCTATCAGCAGTCCTGACTAACTAGGCGGGTTTCAGAGGACTGGAGATTAGCAGAAGGGCAAGAAGGATCCAGGGACCTACAGACCTGTCAGCCTGACCGTGGAGCCAGGGAAGGGTACAGAACAAATAATCTTGAGTGCCATTGTGCACCATTCCTCTAGGATAATTGTGTGGTCAGGCCCAGTCAGCAGGGCTTCATGAAAGGCAAGTCTTCTTGACCAACTGGATCTCCTTCCATGACAAGGTGACCTGCCTGCTGGTTCAGTGAAAAGCTGTGGATGTTGCCTACTTGGACTTAAGTACAGCCTTGTCCCACAGCATTCTCACAGAAAAGATGGCTGCCAATGTCTCTGGCAGGTGTATGCTCTACTGGGTTAAACACTGGCTGGGCCCAAAAAGCAGTGGTGAATGGAATGAAATCCAGCTGGTGACTGGCCACAAGCGGTGTTACCACAGGTTGGTTAGTTGGGCCACTCCTTCTTTATTGATGATCTGGACGAGGGGGCTGAGTGCCTCCTCAGTAAGTTTGCAGAGAATTCTGTTGATCTGCTTGAGGGTAGGAAGGCATCTGGACAGGCTGGATTGATGGGCTGAGGCCAATGGTGTGAACCTCAACAAGGCCAAGTGCTGGGTCCTGTCCTTGGGACACAACGACCCCATGCAATGCTAACAGGCTTGGAGGAGGTGGCTGGAATGCTGCTTGGCAGAAAGGGAGTTGGGGAGTCTTGCTTCTTACTCTACAAAAAGAGAGCAAATGAATTCACTGCTTCTTTGAAATCAAACTGCATTCTCAGCACTGAAATCCACAGCTCTCTTGGTTTAAAATCCTTTCATTTTTTCACTATTCAACTTTCTGGTCATTTTACTTCCTGTGGAGATGACTAAAGCCACACTGAGCAAAGACAATGTTCATTAATTTTATTCCACAAAGGATTTAAATTACACAAGAAAGAAAACAAAAAGAAAAAAAGGAAAAATACGCAATGCAGCTGCTACTGGTGAAGGAGAGGAGAACCAAAATAACCCTGCAAAGAACACCAATGAACAGTTTGCAATGTAACTGTTAAAGCACAAAAACCCAAAACAAGTCAGGTTCTCCAAGTACCACTAAGAACAGCAACATGAACACTGCAGCTATGACCCAATCTCATCAGTGGTCTCTCACTGCACTGAGAGAGTTGCCTGAGCAACGGTTCTCCTTTGAATACTGGTTCAATGCAGTGTGATCACATCCTGCAGCTGATTTGCAGATCACTGTCTTGCAAATGCACCCATTTGTAAGACACTGTGTTTTACCTTACCTATACAACAAGTCACTTACCACATTGGGGACAGCAAGGTGCACTTCTACTTGGAGAAGAGAAGCAACCTCTTCAGATTTGCTTGGATGAACAGAGATCTTTGTGCTCCCAAATGTAGTTTTGCTGAAAATAATTTTGAAATATATTTGTCATAAACACCTCATCCTGGACTCTCCCAAATTATCTTGGAAACTGAATTTTGAGAGACTTTTTCTGGAAAAACCCTCACGGAGAATTTTCACATTAAGTTCTGAACTACTCGACAAAACTTAGAGAAGCTTCTTGTTTAAAGGATAAAGATAATCGCCGCAGCCTCATCATTCAGAGAACAGTGACCTTAAATCAAGCCTCTGCTTTCAGCTTTCTTATCCAGAATATTTTCTGATTCTGGATTTAATCTCTAAACTTAGGAATGACAGAATTCTGCAAGGGGTTCGAGAAAGTCGTAATGACGCTTTACAGACAATTCAATGCCACAACCTGTCAAGAGTAATAGTCGTCTCATTACATTTTAGATAAATATTAATCAGAACAAGAAAAGTAAAAGTTCTAAGATGACAAGCTGTTGCAAAATGACAAAGATCTGAGCTGAGCCCACTCAAAACTAAATCTAAACAAGTAACACAAGTGCAAATTACAGTTTCTAAATGCTGACATGACAAGGTGAAGAAAGAAGGAAGAATTCAGACAAGACAATATTTACAAATGTAAAGAACACACCCAAATAAAATCCCATGGACTTCAGGATTCAACATACTCTAGGAAAAATGTCCCCAGAAGAAAAAGTTAACTCTAGCTTCACCACATATTAATGAGAAAATTCCATCTTCCCCTATTCAAAACAAATTCTCTTAAACAGGCTTTTCAATAGACTAGAGATTTTGCTGAAGCAATTCTGTCTCTGAAGTGCCTATCTTTTCGAGCAGAGAATTTATATAAATTATATTGAATACAGAAGAATGATAAAATCGTACAGATCTTGATATTCTCATGTACAAGCCATAAGGAGTGCATTGATGATCTTTAACCCATGGGAAACAACTCACAGCTATGCTTGCAGAAGTAATCTGAAGTGAGCTGGAAGTGTGGGCACACTGCTATAGACCTAGAATGGTCAGTTGTGGTGGGACTGTAGTAACAGTATCTGGAAAGGAATCCCAAGGGAAGATAGGGGAATAAAAACTGGCAGAAGGGAAACAGTAGTAGAAATGCACTTCATTTTCTGCCCAAACCAAAAAAAGAACATAAAAACCTGAGAACACAAAGAAATCAAGCATCAAAGATAACCATAGGCTCAAATCACCACTGCAACATGAAGTAAATACTCTCCAGCTTTTGCCTGAGCTAAGAGTGCCAGCAGGTCTAGAACTGTTTGACTAATGATACCTGTGCATATATGACAAATACATGTGAACATGTATAACCATTATTATACTAACACAGAAATAACTTTGTTCTGGTAAAAAGATTGAAGGAATCTTGCATTCACTTACTGTGAAACAAATACTCTCTTTTTGAGACTATCCAAAGACAGGCGGGTGGCCTTCTGGAGGCTGCCTAGCAGCTGCTGACTGAAATAGCCAACCACCTCTTTAGATTCCTGTCACAAATAAAGCACACAGTACTTAGAATTGTATTCAGCAGGAAGCTGACGATCCTTTCAAAGGTTTTGAAGGTTTTTCTGATGGAATTCATGCTATAAGGTACAAAAGAAACACAAGGGGACAGGTTTTGGGGGGAAAACAGCTTGCAAGAAAATAGCTGCACAAAAAGATAATACAGCATCTGAGGAAACGGATGGCACACTGAGATCCTGCTGAAGGATTCGGAAAAGCTCTCCGTATTATAAATGAAAAAACATAATGAACTATCCAAGAACATTGGTGCACATATACCCTTTTCAAACAGGAGACAAGAGAGTAAAATCTGACTGGACTGGATTAATAACATAAAAAGACAGCAACATGGAATGATGGCTAACACAAAGCTACAGAACGTAAGCTTGTGATGTTCTTGCATTTGTGCTTGCAAGACTGAATCTTTGTTCTCTACTTCCCTTCTGTGCTGAAGATAAAAAGTGTATTCTGCAAGGAAAAAACTACACAGATCATCTTTCTGGGTGAACTGTTTCTGCTCAGACAAGAAGGAAATTCTATGTTACAACTTACACGCAATATTCTCACAAAAGTTGTACTTACCACTCACATAACAAGAATTTGTGTAATAAAGGTGGTAACTGGAATAATAGAGAATGTATGTTGAAAGCTAGATCTCTCTTACATTCACTTTGTAAAGAAGCTTTTTCATCAGCTTTATGCATTTTATTTTCTCTGCGACGTCTTTCTGAAACAGCCCAATCCAACTACCGAATCTCAAGATACTGTTCATTAATCTGATTCCCTTTTTAGTGCTAAATACCTTTTTAAACTCATCTTCTTTATCAATTCCCTTGCCCAGATCACCCTGAAGAGCTGCAGAAGCACTCTTTATTCTCTCCTCTTCATTATTTTCAAACTCTGAATGTTTTTGCTTCGCTGTGAATTTAAAAAAAAAATGTAAGTGAACCTTGTGGCCTGGTTTGAAGCACACAGTCCCCTCTTCTTGTAAGCCAAACAATATTGCTTTTGATTTCAGTAGTATCTGAAACATTGATTTGGTCAGCTAACATTGTATTTCACACTTTTTTTTCACAATAGGGATCTGATGAAGAGCCCTGCCTACAAGCCTCACCCTAGCAAACAACTGGCTGCTCACGGCTCGGTGTTGGGACCATTTCTGTTTAACATCTTTATTAATAATTTGATAATGACACAGAAGGCATCATCAGTGAGTTCGTGGATGACACAAAGCTGGGTGGGTGTGTTGATCTGCATGAGGGTAGAGAAGCTCTGTATTGAGACTTCTGCACTTGTCCCACAACAGCCCCCTGCAGCGCTACAGGCTGGGGGAAGCGTGGCTCAGAGTTGTCAGGCAGAAAGGGACCTGGGAGTTCTAATTGACAGGAACATGAGCCAGCAGTGTGCCCAGGTGGCCAAGAAAGCCAATGGCATTCTGGCTTGTGTTAGAAATAGTATGGCCAGCAGGACTAGGGAGGTGATTGTTCACCTGTAGTGGGCACTGGTGAGGCCACATGTCGAGTACTGGGTCCAGTTTTGGGCACCTCAGTACAAAGAAATGTCAAGGTGCTGGGGTGAGTGCAGAGAAGGAAAATGAGGCTGGTGAAGAGACTGGAGAATAAATCTTCTGAAGAGTGATTGAAGGAGCTGGGGCTGGTTAGTTTCAAGAAGAGGAAGCTGAGGGGAGACCTCATCAGTCTCTAAAGCTACCTGGAAGAACAGTGTAGAGAGGTGGATGCTGATCTCTTCTCACAGGTTATTAGCGATAGAACAAGCGGCTCCAGGGGAGGGTTAGACTGAACATTAGGAACAATTTTTTTCACAGCAAGAGCAGTCAGACACTGGAACAGGCTGCCCAGGGAGGGGATTGGTCACCATTCCTGGAGGTGTTTAAAGGTCGTTTAGATGTGATGTTGGGGGATCTGGTTTAAGGATGAACTTGGTGAGTAGGGTTGATGGTTGGACTCGATGATCCCGAGGATCTTTTCCAGCCAGAATGATTCTATGGTTATATGTAGTACAAGCATATTTTTAAAGACAGGTAGGTAGATGTGGATATATCAGCTGGAAATGGCAACAACAAAGAATATAAATACTTAGAAAATACAGAAAAGTATCTCTGCATCAGGATTTCTGATTTCATCATAATCAACAATCTGGAATGTGGACCCTGACTATGCCTCTATACTTGTAGGAAATGAGAAGGAAAGAATTCTGCAAAGGAGGTGCATTCTGATTAAGCCTTCAAATACATTTTTCTTGAAAGTCTATTTTTCTCTAGCTATAAACTATTTCTCCTGTAATTGTAGCAGATCTTCTAAAATCTTAACACTCTCCAGAACAATGGAAACCACCCTTATTGATCATGTGTGAGCTGGTAAATGCAGACAGCACTGTAACAGAGAATCACACAGAATTGCAGCATGTCAGAGGTTGAAAGGGACCTCAAAAGATCATCTAGTCCAACCCTCCTACCACAACAGGACCACCTAGACCATGTCACACGTGAACGCCGCCAGAAATTGTAGTGAGAGGGAGAAGTGTGAAGAAAGTTAGTTTAAACCATTCCATTTTACTATGCACTAGCTAGGTCTACAGAACAAGAGACAGATATTTTTCTTTGAATAATCAGCATTATCTACCTGGCAGTATACATTTTTCATAATTCTTCTTAAATACAGACAGTAGTTCTTGAACAGCATCTTCAACCTGCATGCTTCTGTGGTTCAGTAAGTCAGCACATTTTTTAGTATAAGCCTGTGAAACAACATGAACAGTGAATTGTCTTAGCACCATGGATTACCTTTGTACTGCTGCTCCTCTGCATGGAGAGCCAAAACACTGCCCTCACTCTTCAGACTTAGACTATTTCAATGGAACAGTACCATTTTTACAAGAAAATTAAGAAACAAAACCCAAAATCTATAATTAAAATTATAAAAACCTTCTGTTATCATTATGTTTTTAATGCTGTTTTGTAATTATTTTCCATTTTTTCAATGCAATAGGCCAGAAGAAAATCCTGAATATCGGAAGGAAGTCCTATCTGAATCTAAAATGACCTAAATACTCTTTCAACTGTCCATAATAGTTTTGTTTCCTTATATTAATTTACTAACTAAACACTTTTTTTAGACTCATTTGTAATCAAGAAAATGTTCAGATTCTCAGAAAGTCTTGTTGGATTATTCCCTTCTTTAAAAAAAAATCTAAAAAAATAGGAAAAAATGTGAAATCATTAAATATATACAAATTATCTACAAAATACTATTCTTTAAGGATTTCAAATGCCTTAACTCATTATCCTTCAAACAAAGTTGTTTTCATAAAAAAGAGATGTTCCATATTTCTAGAAGGAAAAGAATTATTTCCTAGTTTAGTATCGGTTTACTAAGGTATTGTTTCTAAGATACCCAAGATTCCAAGTTCGAAGATGTACAGTGGCACACACCTCATTGCAGGTCAACATCTCCTCTATTTTGGTAGGACCATCTACTGGTAAGTCAATTAAAAGTGTATTTGATATTTCTTTTAATATTAAATCAATCCGCATCTCACATATATCAGTCACCTATAAAGATAAAATAGTATTAATGGCATGAATTTATCTGGAAAGCATCATGTGTTCTACTACGGAGAGTTCTAACAGGTGTAGGACAGGTACCTCTACCCAGTAAAATACAAGAACTTGACATAGTAGAAAATCATCTGTAAAAAGAAAAAAATCTGGGTCAAAAGCACCAACCCAGAAGACTAACAGTATAAGTCACTTCTGCACCATAACAGCCATCATCAACATTTGAATGAGCTTCTTTTGATAGCTCTTTGAGCTAATAAGTCCTGCAAATCAGAAGAACGAATGACAATGGAAAGATTTATCTCCTATGCCCCAAGAAACTGGTCTTGTGGCTAACAGTAGCTTCCTTAAACTTGTTTCTTTCTGCCCTGGAAGTTTAGGAATTGATGGAATTCTTGTTCCATACTATCCATGTTAGATTTTTGAAGAATCTTTGCTGGTTTAGCAGCAGTTTTAGGCAAGTCAGACCTCAGATCATTCCAGTTATACAGGACAGCCTGCTGCTAGGTTAACTAAAACAGAATAAAAAACCAAGCTATATTAATATAAAATTTATTAATTTATTTTTTATATTAATATAAAATTCATGACTTTACTGGCCAAGAGTTGAGTTGCACGACAAGGTGAGGCCGGTTGTAATTTGCATGAGGGATTAGTCTTCAGTCCATCTCCTTTCATTCAATATAGCTTTTCACTGGGATTTTGATTCTTAATTACTACACTAATTACTTAATTACTGTCAATTACAGTGAAGTGACTCAGTTATAGAATAATCCAAATAAAACTGAATTCTGCCTATTTTTAAATCCTTTACTTGGCAGATTCTGCATCTGTGATATCTCCCCATATTTGTCTCCATATAACTCATAGAGCTGCTGGTTTACATTTCTTTGGTTATAATGCTACATCGGTGGGTCTAACTAAGTTGGTGTCTCTTTGTATTGATAAAGGATGAGTAAGTCAGAAACAAACACAGGTACAGATTTCAGAGAAATATATCTACAAAAGACACATTTTTTTACATATAGTGAAGCTCAGAGAACTCTTCATTTCTTACAGAGTCAGCCTTTTATTCAGCTTTGGGTTTCAGTCGCAGAGTACTTGATCATAATTATACTTTTCTGCCATAGAGAAGATGAAATGGATGTACCCATCAGTGACAAACAAGCTCCTTCCACAGGAGACAGGAGCTGTAGAGATGGTCTATCAAGGTAAAGTCTTGAGAAGAAAAAGAACAGACAGATCCTCAAGCATATTATAATGATTCAAAAGAATTCAGAAATGAAGTGGCAAACACTAAGAAGAAAAGCACAGACTCACTTAGTACACAGGGATCTGTGAGGGGGAAAATCATGCTCCCCTGCATTGTTTTATGGACTGCACAAAGAGGAGAGAGTTTTACAACTCTTCTGCTATGAGGACAGGCTGGTGGAACAGGGATTGTTCAGCCTGGAGAAGAGAAGGCTCTGGGGGGTAACTGACAGCAGTTTTCCTGTCCCTGAAGAGGGCTACAAGAAGCTGCAGAGGAACTGTTTACGAAGGCCTGGAGTAACAGGATGAGGGGCAATGGTTTCACATTAGAGAGGGCAGATTGAAATGGGCTGTTAAGGAGACATTCTCTAGCAGGAGAGTGGTTGAACACTGGAACAGATTGCCCAGGGAGGTGGTTGAGGCCCCGTCCCTGGAGATCTTCAAGGTGAGGCTGGACAAGGCTCTGGGCAACCTAATCTAGTTGAGGCTGTCCATGCTCACTGCAGGGCGGTTGGACTAGATCACATTTGTAGGTCTCTTCCATCCGGGGCATTCTGTGATTCTATGAATACAGTTAATACTGAAAAGTTCTCCATTGGACAGTTTTCATGTAGAGGTATCCTGTCAATAACTGCACTTACACAGAAGCCCTCAAAGAGAAACATAGGTTGTCTCTGAACACCAGAGTGGTAGTCACAGCATCTGAGAACAGTGGAAATAGAGTCTACAAGAATGGAAGCAAATAGCAAACACTTGAGGATAATAATAGGAGAGTAGCCATGAGTATTTCCTTCTTTGAAAAAGAACACCCTTTAAAAATAAACCAAAGTGTCTGTATATGTCAAGTGGTACAAAAAGAAGTACAGATTACTTTCTAATACAAAGACAAGTATGCTCTTAATAATTTCTCTAAACTGTCTTTTCATTCTGTAATGATCTAGCATTTACCTCTTTCAAAAACTGTTTGTACTCATTAAGAACTTGATCGGCTTCTTGAAAGAAACTTGGCAGTGTTGCAGATGACCACATCACCATGGTAAGTCCTTGCCTCAACACAGCCTCCATCTAAGCACAAAAACATGATTTCCCAGATTCAAAAAACAAACCACCATACAATTGAAACCAAATGCCATTGTTATTAGAATCGCTTATGTTACTGATGAAAGAGAGTGGCACCTGAGTTTTGCAAAGAATGTTACAAGTTTTCAAGAGAAACATCAAAGAAATGAATGTCATGTTGGGGAAAGGGAGGGTAACTACATCCTCTGTCCACAACTGTCAAATATGCCTGCTCCTTCCTGTTCTCCTGGAGAGTATCTTTTAGTGGATCCCACTTGTCATTGGTTCAAAAAACCCTGACTACTTCTGCTTAGTTTTCAAAACCATGACACCACTATTGCTAAAAACCAAAATTAAGCCCACTCTTGATCTTACCATGTATCACTTAACACGTATCTTGACCACTCTCAACAATTCCTTGTTTTTCAACTTCCTATATCTAACGACATCTCTCATTTGTCCCTTTTTAAAGCACATTTCTCCCTCCACATTTTTTTGAGGCTCTTTTTAAAAAAATCTTCAATTCCCTTACTGAATTCTTGGTTCTCTATGGTCTGTTTCTTCTGGATTTGTTACTAACAAGTTCAGCACACAACTGAAATCAGCCCATTTCCCTGTCACTGTATGGTATGTACCAAGGTCCTTCCTTCACTGCAGATATTGTATCTTCCAAGATGAAGCTCTGAGGAAAATGAAGCCTTATACTACTACCATGAGGCCGTTAACAAACAGCCTTTCCAAACCTCACACAGCTCCCCTGACATTTTGTGGGATTCCTTCCTGCTTGACCTCCTACGACAAGGTCACTCACTCAGTGGATGAGGGAAAGCTGTAGACACTATTTACCTTGACACAATTTCCCACAGTATTCTCACAGAAAAGCTGGCTGCTCATGCCTTAAGTGGGCACATGCCCTGCTGGGTAATACATGGGTTGGACAGTGGGGCCCAAAGCGTGGTGGTGAAGGGAGCTCAATACAGCTGGCCATCACTCACAAGTGGTGTTTCCCAGGGCTCCTGTTTAACATCTTCATGATCTGCATGAGGCAATTGAGTGCACCACCAGTAAGTAACCAGCGACACTAAGATGGGCAGAATTGTTGATCTACTTGAGAGTAGAGAGGCTCTACAGAGCAATCTAGACAGGGTGGATCAATGGGCCAAGACCAATGGTAGGAGCTTCAACAAGGCAAAGTGCTGGGTACTGTGCTTGAGCCACAACATTCCATAGTAGTAATACAGGCTTAGGGAGGAGTGGCTGTAATGATGCCTAGCAGAGAGGGACCTGGGGCAGCTGGTAGACAGCTACCTAAATATTAGCCAGCAGTGTGCTTGGGTGGCCAAGAAGGCCAATGGCATCCTAGCTTGTATCAGAAATAGCATGGCTAGCAGGAGCAGGGAGGCGATTGTCCCTCTGACTCAATTAACAGGGCTAATAATTCTCTTCAAGCAAGGACAAGCATCATGACATGTAGTATTTCAGCTAAAAGAAGAGCACAACTTCCCATGAAACCTTTAAACCTTGAAACAAGTCATTCACCTCCATGTCAAATCTGGAGATTTCCGTAGGTAAGCAGACCCACTAAGTCCATATTCTTTGCTCTGCTAGTTTTACACCTCATTTGCTGTGGAATTATTCTACTGAAATAGACATTGTTTGAGCACTGTCTGAGGGATGCAAAGAACCAGGTTTTTGTCTCAGAAAGGATTAAGCAAAACTCATTAAGTTCATAACATACAGATCTATCTAAATATTTTTCAATTATACATTATTGTTATGAAGCTTTCTTAACTTCTGAAGTATATTGAAGTGCATTTAGCAATACCAACCTTTCTCCTCTTTGGTTCCATTAGATTTGCAAAAATCACTGGTGTTTTTTGACACAAATCTTCATAACGCTGGAGAAGACCCTGTTTATTGAAAAGTGAAGGAACAAGCAGAATACTTTCAGTGCTTACTGACTGAAGCAAACAACCTGTGATGCAATCAAATCATCAGAAAAAGCACGGAAGTTTGAGTCTACATTTGGAAACAACCATCGAGTTGTGCCCAGACATTACATAGCTATGGACATTGCTTCTGGAATGTCATGAATCTGTATCATGCTACATATTGAAGAGTGCAAGCAGCTTTCATGCAACAAGTGCTCTGTGCACAGCCAGACTAAGTCTGATCTTTCTTTAGAACCAAAGACAGCTTGAACTTTACTGACCACAACTTCCAAGACTCTCCTAAAACTGAGTATCTTATACTTTAGATAATTAAAGTCACAAATTAACTCAGTTTTACAATTGTTGCTTGTATTTTACAGAAACACATACACCAATCCTGTACGGCATACATACTTAACATACAAGCTTCTCAAAATAGCAAACAATAGCAAATACTACAATAGGTATCAGAAATTTGACTTGTCTGGCAGGTAACCTGCAAAATTTTCCATATCTTCCAATCCATAAGAATTCCAACCTTTGCTTTTCTGTGTTTTACTGATTCGCAGAGAATGAACACTTTTTGGATAACTCTGATTATTTCATCACCAGAGTCTATATAACATGCCACAGTATATAAGAAATCCATGCGCTTGCATTGATGTATTTAGCCATCAGACCACTTAGTAGGGTTGTTTCAAATGAGATCCTCCACGTATACTTGTGCATTCCACAAATCTACCTGATATTATTTAAAACACAATTTTAATGTTTCTTAACCATAGAAACATTTCATTTTATAACAAGTAAGAAATAAAATCTGACTCACCCTGATTTTTTTCTATTCTTTATTAAAAAGAAATAATGACAATTGCCAAGTTTACCTCTAAACGTGATTTGTTTGACTTCAAGTCGTTCTTCATTTTTACTATCTTTATTGCTTGCTCTGGTACTTCCAGACCTAGCTTCATCATACATTCAGTTTCTCGGGCAATCCATGGAATTTGGGCATCAAAATTAACTAGGAACTTTCCGGTTTCAGGATGATGCACAAGTATGGTGGCTTCTAAAGCTGTAAAAACATGTTTATATCAGCTTTTAATATAAACAACTGTTTCTGTTCTATAAACTACGATGGAATACTAATTTCTGGTACTACAAGAGTAATTAAATTAAATTAATTACCCAAGCACCTGGAAACATAACATTTTATGAGATGCTGAGTACCTTATAGGAACTTGTTAAACCAGTGATGAATGCTTACAGAGGCATACCGCAAAAAATCCAAACCAAAATAAAAGTCTAAATAGAAAAAACTGCTTCTGATTGTGTGATGCCAAGATTTTATTCTTACAGATCTCTTTTTAAAGCGCAGAGTGTTGATAATTCACATGAAAACTCTACTAAATTGTTTTTAACTTCAACTCTCATGCAACATTTAACAGTAAAAAGGTGGATTAACAAACATTGTTGCTAGACATAAAGAATTAGTCCTGAGAGGAACTGGGATAATACAAACATCCAAATTCTTATAGAATCATAGAATCATTTAGGTTGGAAAAAACCTTCAGGATCATCAAGTCCAGCCATGAACCTAACTGTCCCAAGGCCACCACTAAACTCTGTCCCTGATCTCCACATTTCCATGACTGTGAAACATGACCAGGGATGGCAATTCAACCCCCTCCCTGGGCAGCCTGTTCCAAGGCCTGAGGACCCTTTATAGAGAAGTTGTCATGGAAGGAAATCAGGTTGGTCAAGCAGGATCTGCCTTTCATAAAGGTGATGGAAAATGGTTTGGTGTCCACATCTGTCAGCGGCTTTAGTACTCTTAAGTGTAAGCCATCCAAACCCATAGACTCATTTACATCTAAGTGGTGAAGTAGATCACAAACTGTTTTCTCTTGGATTTTGCAGGTCTTGTTCTGTTCCCCATTCTTGTTTCCTGGCTCAAGGGCTGGGTATGCAGGGAACATCTAGTCTTAAAGACTGAGGTAAAGAAAGCATTCAGCACTTCAGACTTATCCTTCTGTCACTGTCTTCCCGAGATGCAATAAAGGATGAAAATTCTCCCTAGTCCTCATTTTGCTACTAATGTGTTTCTAGAAACATTTTTAACTGTCTTTCACAGGAGTTGCCTGTTCTAGTTAAGCTTTTGCACTTTTAATTCTTTCTCTACACTACCTCTTTGTAGTCCTCATAAGTCTCCTGCCCCCTTTTCCAGAGGCAACAGATTACAGTGGCAACAAAGCAGGAAGACTTAATAAATGCTATACATAGAGAACACAAATACAAAGACAGACAACTGTGTGACTTAAATTACTATTTCCAGACATCTGTTGAACTGTATCAAATCTGAATCGAAACCAAGTTTCAACGTCAGTAATAGCCAATGATGGATTTAATTACTTACAATACTGCACTTGTGACATTGCCTTCTTCCATGCTTCATGAAAGCATACCTCAAACTTCACCAATGCATAAGCAAGTCTGTTGTACAATTTAACAGCTGATTTACCTTCTGGACTTGCCAAGATATTGGAATTTTTCTATTAAAAAGCACAGGACATTCAAATTAAAACGAAAAGAATGCCACACTATTTGGGGTTTTCCCTCTATGAATATAACCAATGCAAGGTAAAACTCTATACTTTAAGAGTTCTTAAAAGCTGGATCAAGTATTTATGATTCCAATTCACAGGGCAGTAATATCAATAAGAACTTTGTAGTTACTGAACACTAAGTGTTTAACAAACACAAGACCAATTACTTTGTGTGAAACAGCTATAATTCAAAGCTAAATGAATGCTTCATTTTACTCAAAATTGTACTGTAACTAAAAACTAATTTTTAAAAATGTCATTTTTTAATCAGCAAAATATTTACATCTGTTTTGTTTGGAGCAGATTTAGGTGACCATTATTCTCATCTGTAAACGGCAATGGTGACCATTATTCGAATCAATAAATGGCAATGCTTTGATTACATTAATCTGCATATTGTCCGTTGATGTCCCGCAAACTAGCATATGAGAAATTACACTGTCACAGACAGAAGCATTATGGTCACTACCAAAGAAAGAGAGTTCACTACTACACAAAATGCTTCACTTTTCCCCACAGCAGCTTACCTGGAAATAGCTGATTGGTTCATATATCCTTTCAAATAGATGTTTTGCCCACTCTATCTTTCCTGCAACAGTGGGCATGTTTCGAGCAAGAGGAGGGTCTTGTTTCTGAGTTTCATAAAGCTTTGAAAAGAACACAAGGATTAACAAAATCTGTTGAAATGTTAAACATGTTCCATGTAGTATAATGCTCATTTCCACTGCAATCACTGTACACTACACAAATCATGGAAAAGTACTTTATCAGGAACAAAGATGTAATTTACCTACATTCTACACCTATTTTATACAGTCACAGCATTAGATAACAGCCATAGAAAATGCAAAATGACAGTCGAGGCCTCATAAGAAGAGCCTTAAGGTGTATGCACATGATGTACACAGCCAGGAAATCATTTTGTTTTCTTTCATTTATGGATGAATGACAAAGGGATTCTTGTTTAAAAAGCAAAATGGTGTTGACACACACATTTGCCTGTGATAAGCTGTATATAGTGTTTGCCTACACATTCAAGTCTGTGTTCTGTAACAGGCACACAGGACTATGATAAACTGAGCACGGACAGTCAGCTAGTGAAATAGGCAGTATTAACAAAGTATTGCTATTAAAATATTGGCTCTTTTAAAACATTGTTTAAAATTTGCTACAAAGAAAAAAATACCTGTACAGTAGCTTCAAGTTCTCCTACATAACGCTGAAGCATATACCCAAATGTACGATCTGTTTCTTCTTGGAGGCAGTCCATTCCAAGCTTTTGAAACCTGTATTGAAAGTGAGTAACCAAGATGATATTGCTAAATACAAATGGTTTCTACTTTTATTTTGGGGTACATGTATGTTGCATAAAATGAAAGAAGCACAAACCTAGGAAATGCTTCCAGATCTTGGAAGGTTTCGCTGCTTTGAGCAAGCTTAAGCAAACTGAAAAACCTGGCGAGTTTTGTTGTTGCTGTTGTGGGGTTGTTTTGTTTTTTAAGTATCCTTTAGTCTATATAAAATAGTAGTGAAATGAATCAACAGGAAAATACAGAGATTTCCATAAGAAATCTAAAATGCATCTTTTATGATGGCTATGTGGTTCAGAACACCAATTATGAAAAACCATCGATTAAGCCCTTTGTTCTAATATTAGCAGAGCTATTTAAACTGTGCTAAGCAGAAATTTTACATTATTTGGAAAGACTTTAAAATGTAATGGCCAATACCTTTCAAGTAACTGAAATGTGTGATGCCAAGACGGAATTCTCTCAAAACAGGTACGCATAAGTGTCTGCATCTGTGTCTAAAGAACATAGAATGTAGTATCATTTTTCTAGTCACAGAGCACTATTTTGTCGTCTGACAATTTCTTAATTCAGTAGCATCTGAAATCACTTAAAATACAAATCAGCAGCCTCCTCTAGCCCTTGCCAATACAATCAATAGCTAGTACCAGTTAACTAATCACTTAAAACGACCAGTAATTTTAGTCAAGGATCACACCTGATACAGCTTTATTCTGCCCAAAATCTAGCCAGGAGTCGCCAGGCCAAGAGCCACCTCCATGCCCATCATTCTTCAAGGTTTCAATGTTCAGCCATTTTAGCTGCACAGCAACTGACAGAGAGGATTGTGGAATTTACTTTGCAGCTTCCTTTGGAAGCAGGGGAAAGAATGGAAAACTCTCACTGACATTCAGGGAGATACTGAGGAAACAGTCATTTACTTACCTCTAAATCTTTAATTTGTGCCATGAAGTTTGCAAAATCCACATCAAATTCTGGTTCTCGTGGATCAAGGATGTCATATTGTTTATTCTGAACAAGAGTTTGGTAGATGTTTTGGAATTTTGCTGCCATAATATCTATCCCTTCAGTGGTAGACTGACTCAGAACACCAAACTTTTGTGCAATAGTTATAATCTCTGTGATCTGAAATAGAAATTTTCAGCACAATCCAAGATGATCTAATTTTTCTATTCAGTTGTTCTGATGGTAAAGGGTTTCCTTTTTATTGCTTAATATTACATTCAAAAGTAGTAGTAGTATAGAAAAACATGATGACATGAAGATCTCCCAGAACAGAACTCAAAGATTACACAGGTTGATAGGTATACTGCACAGTAAGTACCAACAAAGACTCACATGATTCCTGCCCTGTGCTGAATGCCCCATTATCCTCTGGCATGGTTTAAGCCCAGCTGGCAACTAAGCACTTGGCTTGCTCAGTCTCCCTGCATCCACCATCCGCACCCTACCACTCCACCCCACAAACCCCAAGATAGGATGGCGAATTGGGAGAAAAAGATAAAATCTTGAGGTGACATATGGACAGTTTACTTGAACAACACAAGGAGAAAAGAAACAACAGTAATAACAATAATATTAATGTGGTAACATATCAAGTGAGTGATACCCAGTGCAGCTGCTCACCACCAGACCCTCTCTCATGAGCAGTCACTGCACTGCCACAGTGCCTTTCCTGGTCAGCTGCCCCAGTCCTATACATCATTCAATATCAGACGTTAGTATGGTATTGAATATCCCATTGCCTGTTTCTGTTTGGAGCTGTGGGTCCTCCCAGCTTCTGATGAAAATCAACCCATTGTAGCTGAAACCAGGACTTCCTCTTACCCCTTGTCTAACCTTATTCTGCACCAAGCACCTATTATCTTTTACACACACAGTCTAGGAACGCTAGTTTAAAAGGCTTTCATGTGGTCAGCACAATAAACATTAAGCCCACACCAAGCAGCAGAATCATCTGAAGTTTGGCAGGAGAAACTATTTTTTATGCCTTAGTACACCATTCAAAAAAAGAAAAGCTGAGTTATTTTCACATGCTTCTAAACCTTCTAAAATAATCATTAGATATCAATTAGCTTCTTTCCCTGCACACTAACAGAGAAATTGACACATTCAGAAGGACATCATGAAGTAACTGCCTAAAGTATTGGGAAGACTTACACTGTGCAAGTGCCTCATTTCTCTCCAAGAGAAACAAACTCCTACACGAGGTAACTGAGAGCATACACATTTCTTCCCAGAAAGAGTGGGAAGGCCTTGGAACAGGCTGCCCAGGGAGGCGTTGGAGGCACCATCCTGGGAGGGGTTTAAAAAACAGGCGGACAGAGTGTTTCAGAAGATGGCTTAGTGGTTCAGGGCCACAGGGTGGACAGTTGGGCTTGATGAGCTTGAAGGTCTTTTCCAATCTTGATCATCCTATCATTCTATGTTAACAAGTGTCCACCTCGTAAACTGCTCTTTGGAGAAGCCCTTCTAGCTAACATCACACTGTATACTCACTTTGTCCAGTCTCCTACAAAAAGCTTCAGATTTTCCAAAAATGGCCATTTCTGATATTACAAATATCTTTTCTCTTCCAGTTTCCAAAATCTCCTGCTTTGTTTCTTGAAAGCATTTCTGATATTCTTTCAGCAGACGCATGCAGTCCTAAAAAGTGAAGGAATAAATGCTATTCTCATTAAGCTGTGCCTGAGTGAAACCTGAGATCTACTATCATTCCAGGTGGATAATTATCATGGAATCTAGTTTAAGTCAAAAGACAGAAATGACTTCAATGCAGTGGTTTGCTGTCAGTATGCGTAGTAAATATTTGCCATAGAGGAAGATACAAGAGTAGAATGAAAGAATCAGCTGAGAAATTAATCAACAAAGGAAAAGAGAATAGTAAAGTTTTAGTTCTTGTAAAAAGTAGTTCAGAGGCCAGTGAAGAGCAGGAGAAGACTCCAGCTCCATAAAAGAGCTCATTGTAATTTCAACAAATGCCAGTGCGCTAAGAAATGTGAGGACAAAAATTAATGAAACAGAACAGTAAATGATGTGTGAAGTACTTGATACATACTGATATGGATTCCTTATGCTTATCAACTGCTAATTAACAGGTTTGACAGGTAAATAAAAAAAAAACCTGAAACGCAAACCTTCATTTTTCCAATGACTGTTGATGACTCCTGCTCCCAGACACGAGACGAACCGCTGTCTGTAATATATGCTCTGCACGTTGTGACCACTTGATTTGTAACCTAGCACAGACAGATGAAAGCAAGTATGCTGTAAGCTCATAACAGAATTGGCCTGCTTTGCAAAAGAAAGGATACATTCCCTCATATATGTATTAGCACTTTCACAGTTTGCATACATCTAACCTGTAGGAATAACAGTGGTCAGATAATACATGTCATGTATATCACAAACATCCCATAACAAAAGTCTTCAAACAGTCCCAGAAGCGTACTGAGGTCGCAGGATTAATTCATAGGTACTGTAAGTCCAGCAATACATAAGCACAAACACACAACATCACCAACCAAAACTCAAAATCAAAGAGAAGTTAAAGAACTACTCTTCACTCACATTGTTACCTTTACACTTTGGACTGTGCACATCCTTACTTAAAAGCTGCCATTAAAAAATTTTCTATCCTAGTAGTATATCTTAGTCTCCCATGGCTATGAAAAGGAAAGAACATTCTAGCACTTCTCAGCCATACAAATCTCTAGTTTGTAATAACAGACAAAGGAGAACAGGAGTGAATGCATGTATAGAAAAAACACAGCTCAGAGAACAGCTACAGGTAGATGGCAGTTCAAGAGGAACAGACCTCTACTGGAGACAGTCCAACAGAGTGCTACAAAGATGATGAAGGGACTGCAAAACACCTGCCTTACGAGGAAAGGCTGAGAGACCTGGGGCTTTTTAGTGTGGAGACAAGAAGACTGCAAATGAGAAGAAAGAGCAGACAGAAATAGTGAATTCTTGTAGGTTTTAAGTATGTATTTAAAAGCTTTAATAATATTTAAATGCCTATAAATCCATGAGGGCTGGGCATCAAGAAGGCAGGGGAAAACCTTTTTTTCACTTGTGCCCTGTGCCCTGGGATAGGACAAGGGGCAATGGATTCAAACTGGGGCACAGGATATTCCACCTCAACAATTTTACTGTGAGGATGACAGAGCCCTGGAACAGGCTCCCCAGAGAGGTTGTGGAGTCTCCTTCTCTGGAGACTTTCCAGCCCTGTCTGGATGCAGTTCTGAGTGATTTGCCCTAGCTTTGGTCCTGCTTTGGCAGGGGGGTTGGACTCAGCGACCTTTGTAGGTCCCTTCTGACCCATAACACTGTGTGATTCTTTGATCTTTTTTGTCTACTATATAATGTGACAAAAGTGCACTGAATAGACTGAAAACTGCCACAAGATCAGTTACTGCAATACAGTAACTGGTGAAAGTGACTTTGATAATCTTTAAAGTACAAAACCAGTAAAGCATATCTTAAACCACAAGATTAAAATAGAGCTTTATCCTTGATATTTCCTAGCACTGCTTCATGTAATGTTTGTCATTTAGCCTCTGCAGTGAAATCCTCGGTCCCTTAGATCAATGAATTACTGTTTCAATTAACTTCTCCAGTATGACATGCTTCTGCTTAATTAGGTCATCAAGGTTGATCATATAGGAACCTTTCTGGATTCAGTGATTTAGGAAACAAGTGAGCAGATTAATTCAGATCAGGAGATTCATAAAGAAGAAAAAAATAGTTTTGCTGAACCAAGAATGGTAACAAGGCTTCTTTCAGAAGACAAGACTCTGATCCAAGGTCAATCCTCTTTTGATAACAGACTTCATCTCCCATGGAGACATGCACTGTTTAGCAGCATTTCTTAACAAATGTCCTACTTACCTGAACAAAATTAGGGGCTGTTCTCTGAAAATAATCAGATGATCTTCAATAATTAATATAATACCTAATATATTTACCTTCATAAACAATGATGTCATTCTCTCAGAAGTATTGTAGTATCTTGAAACATCATGAATCCTTCGTATAGCATTGATAACATATGGCACTCCATGTGCCGCTGACACCTTAAAGCAGAGTTTTGAGGAAAAAAAATACTTTCTATTCCCAGTAATTACATTTCCCCTGTATTGATAACTCCTAAATGACCTTCTTCCCCACATGAACCAAAATTAAATGTACCCCAAAACAACTAAAAATTATGCTCAATAAACTTTTTAAACTTTAACTACTAAAAATCTTAGGTGATCTGATGAGAAATAAGATTAAAATATTAATAGTTTGAACAATATTTTAATAGGGTACTTTGATGACCAATATTGATCATTGATGTAAGAACAGGTTGCACTGCTTAGCACAACAGGAATTACTCTGGCAACTAACAGAGCTGTCTGTGATTTGTTTTCTTTCCAGTGCAGATGGAAAATACACCATGCAATTACACCAGGATTACAATAATCACATAACACGTTTCCTAGCCGTTAGGATACTCTGATCCTGAGCTTGGAAGAAGTGGTCCCTGAATGTCAACCAACCACCTTGGGCCCCTTTACCTTCTAGTACCCTGTCCCATGGGATTTCCCAGAGCAATTGCTTGAAAAGGCCAGAGTTGGCCCTACTGAGGTCCAGGGTTATGGTCCTGCTTGCAGTTCTGTTCCTACTGCACAAGATTCTGAATTCCACCATCTCACGGCCACTGAGGCCAAGGCTGCCCTCAATCTTCACCGCTTCAACCAGACCCTCCTTTATTAGTGAGGATAAGGTCCAGTAGCACTCCTCTTCTAGCTGGCTCCTCCACCACGAGTGGCATGCATGGCATGAAAACATCCCTCAGTATCCATCTACATGTTGTTCCCCTCTCTTCACCATATGGAATCAGAAGTGGTTTTTTTTTTTAATCTTTGACAGAAAATCAGAACTCTGAACACTGGTCTCTATAGAGACTTCTCTGATTCAAAACCCTAAGTTAAATGTTCAGTCTACATTTTCATACAGTAACCCATTTCAGCCACAAATGTAACTATTGATGATTCTGCTGTATTTTATGCATACACCAAATATCATGTTAAACCTTCATGTACTCCTTTCCTAAGTCACTAATAGCTGATCTAGTTTTCAGTAACAGATACTAAATACAATTCAATTCAGAATGTAGATTTCTTCAAAACAGGATTTACCTCACTTAGATGTCTTTTTAAACTCAGTACCATACAAAAATCCTAAATTATCTTGATTGCTGGAACAATGCTTCAAGAATTGAAACAGAAATTCAGATGTATTGAAATTCTTCCAGATAAAACAAAGAACTATAGCTAACTATCTTGAACTGGTAGAATTATGAAGCCTTTATTGCATTTCCACCCAAAAATGTCTTCTCTTTCTCCAAGATACTATCATTTTAGCTTAACAACTTAGATGAAGCAGCTCTTTGTTATGGTCTGGTACCTGGCACCCTCTAGTGATAGTCTGGAGACCTGAAGATAAACAATCTCAGTAATACTGTTTACTATATCCCTTTTATACTCCTTATAGTCATTATATTCTCTTATATTCCATGCAGTACCAATCCTAATGGCATATCCTTGCTTCTCCTTCGTTAGAATTTTGAGGTAAGACCTTAGGCTGCCAACAACTCCGAAGAAATGCAACAGTCCCTGACAGAGGACAGGTGGCAAGTAAGACCAAAGCAAGTAGGATTCAAGACCAAAGGAGACCAAAACATTTTTCTTAGGCATTCCCTCCTTCCACCCTATTCTGCAACAATCATTAGAAATATAGACCTGTTCTAATAAATAATAGTTAATATTAAATCAAATAACTGTTACCTAGGACTGACTAGTCTACATGAACAACAAGTTATTTACATTTGGACTCGCTGGTGCTTCTGTAAGTATCATTGTACCCATTCGGAATCTCATTAACTACCATGTTGGTATTTTCATTACAGCTCTGTGACACATATAGAATTTTCTACAAAATACGTACTTTGAGATTTTGGTATTATTAAATATACCTAGTTTAGCTCATTTAAAACATTATAGTGGCAGCAGGATTGCCTTACTAGGCTATTTATGTGTACTGATGAAATATGCTTTTTTAAATAGTCTATTTTATGTAATACAGAATCATTGTAAAGCTGTAGCTTTACAATGCTACAGCTTGAGAGGTGTCTGGTGAAGACAAAACAAATCAGAAAAATCGAAGGATTTCTCTGGCTCTGGGCATTCTATGTAAAAACCTGAACTATGTGCACAGGATGATGCAGAGTATACTTACAACATCGTGCTTGTAAAGTGGCTGACAAACTCTGTCGAGTGTACGCAAGTATTTCACGTTATCTTTTGATTCATTTGCTGCGTCTGTAATCTTGGCATCTAACTCTCGCCACATCTAAAGGCAAAACAGTGCTTTAAAAACTTTGTATGTCGTGATTTGCCTAAAGCAAACCTTGGTAAATTAAGTTTTAAATGGCATTGACAAAGCAGGCAATAAAATGTACTCTAATTTAAGATCATTTTTCTTTGTATGAACAAAAATATCCTGTTCTTTCTCTTCATATATGAAGCACACTGGCACCATGTATAAATTCTCCTCTGTTAATTCTCAAGAAATCTTAGGCACAATGAAATTAATATGGCAAGCGTTGTCTACAACAGTAAAAGAAAGATAAAAAGAAAAACATTCATTACCATTAGCAGTTTAGAACGTGCTACAATCAGAACATTTATGACAGCTCTGCAGTTTGGTCCTTCGATTTGCTCCATAATAAAATTTATTTTAGCAGACATACATTTCCAGTGCTCTAGTTCACTCAATGGGCCTGCATCATAATCTTCTTTCCTCCCCCGCCTACTTTGGTTCAGAACCTGGAACCAGTAGCAAAGAAATTATACACGTGTGCTATAGGGCACAGACAATCATTGTGAGGAAGAAGAAACATTCAGAGAATACTGATTTGAAAAGGAGCAAGCTTGCAGTAATTGACATTGGAAAATGGTTCTGATTTGGAAAAGCATCTGCCCCAGTTTCAGCCGGCAGAGTTAATTTTCTTCCTAGTAGCTGAAACATTGCAGTGCTTTTGATTCACTGTGAAAATATTGGTGATGTTTTGGTTGCTGCTAAACAGTGTTTATCCTAAATTAAGGGGGTTTGAGTTTCCCACGCTCTGGCAGCAAGCAGATGCACAATAAGCTGAGGGGGAGCATAGTCATGATATTCCATAGCCAAAGGGATATTCCATACCAGAGGACATTATGTGCAGTATATAAAGTGGGTGGAGTTGGCTGGGAGGGGTGGACTGCTTCTCAAGTCAGTGAGTGAGCAATTGCACTGTGCATCATATATCCTTTCTTGGGTTTTAATTCTCCCTTTTTATTAGATTCCTTTTCATTAATGTTTGTAATATTTTTAGAATTATATTGATTATTATTGTAGCTTTACTTTTCCCCCCACCCCCATTCTCCTCCCTATCCCACTAGGAGGGAGGAGGAGTGAAAGAACACTTGTGTAGTGCTTAGTTGCTGGCTGGGCTTACATCATGACAGCATGATAAGCTGGAAATAAACTTAATCGTATTAATAAACCTAAAGGAAGGCAACTAGTACACATTTTCAGCTGTTGTCAAACTCTGTGAATCCCAGCATACACCCATATTGTTTTCTTTAATCAGAATCTGTGGATTGAAGTGCACTAAATGCAACCTCACTTGTAAAAAACTTGAAGAACTATTTTAATAAAAGCATTAAATATCAGACCAAGTCAAAAACTATCCAGTTATATGTTGATAAATGCCTGTTCAGCTCCTTTCATGTGTCTTTTACATTTCTATTCTCATTAGCTAAACACACCAAACATAGTTTGCCCTTCCATGCAAACTAAGTCCCAGTCCACACAGATTCTGTATTTTGACAAAGGGTTCTGTGCTTTAACACAGAAGCCTCAGAAATTAATTCCTTGGATAACCAAGACCTTACCATGTAGGATGTACACAGGATCAAAAAGGCCTGTCTGAGCCTGTTTAAAAGGTATGAGTAGTATCTCATTCTATGATTGGCAGCAGAAACTTAATAGGTGATGTATAGAATCTACCTAATTATATGTATGTGGTCCTCACCAGTATTGTTACTCCTGCAACCTCCCGTCCTCTCCTTATTGTGCATTAACTGCTCAGGACTTATTCCTGCTAAACTATAAATTCCTAGGGATAAGGATTAATGTCACTTGTTCACAGAAGTGAGCATGCAGTGAACATGCAGATCAAGCCTTCAAGCCAAGTTCAGGCAAGTCTCACGCATCATTTATAAACATCTATCCACATTCATGCTAGATTGAGGTTAAAATAAGAACTTACTTCTTCTATTTGCCCATACCAGATCATAAGCACTTCTTCTAGCTGGCAAACCAGGGCAGGATTACCAGCTGCTGTAGTGACTTCATTAAAGGACTGGAGTTTAGAAAAATCAATGTAATCTATTTTTTTCAACTCAACAGTTCCTTCAACGCTTCTTATAGCTTCTGAAAGAGAAAGCAGTTACAATACAGAAGCAATTAAGACTCTAATTCATTCCAGTGTAAACAATTTAAATTTGAGAATATGTCTGCCATCAGAGTTGTTTCAATATACTTGATACCATACTGCATTCACATAAAGTAGAACAGAACACCTTCTTTCCCTCTGTCTATACTTCTGGGGGCTGTCTTGATACCAAGCCCCAGATTGCTGAGACTCCAGAGGAAGTTGAGGCAAGAGAGGAGCCTGCCTTGGTTAATGAGGACTCAGTTAGGGATAAGTTGATCAAACTGGATGTACATAAATCCATGGGCCCAGAAGGGATGCACCCGCAAGTGCTAAGGGAGATGGCAGAAATCATTGCTAAGATGACTCTCCATCATCTTTGCTAAGTCATGGGGATCAGGAGAGGTGCCTAGGGACTGGAGGATAGTAAGTGTCACTCCAATTTTCAAAAACGGTAGGAAGGAAGACCCAGGTAACTACAGACCCGTCAGCCTCACCTTCATCCCAGGAAGGGTGATGGAACAATTTGTTCTAGAGGCTGTCTCCAGGCACATCAAGGACAGGAGGGTTGTTGGGGACAATCAGCATGACTTCACCAAGGGAAAGTCATGCTTGACCAAGCTGATAGCCTTTTATGAGGGCATAACCAGGTGGGTAGATGACGGCAGAGCAGTGGATGTCATCTATCTTGACTTAAGAAAGGCATTTGACACAGTCTCACATTGCATCCTCACAGCCAAACTGAAGCTGTGTGGTCTAGATGATCAGGTAGTGAGGTGGATCGTGAACTGGCTGCAGGATAGAAGCCAGAGAGTAGTGGTCAATG
>JAOXOE010072949.1:0-29147 GCA_028565055.1 Phoeniculus purpureus
TGCAATCCAAGAACATCCTGGATTGCTGATGCCTTGCTGTGTTGTCCCTCCAGCAGATGTCAGGGTGGTTGAAATCCACCATGAGAACCAGAGCCCATATCCATAATCTCTCCTGCCTTTAATTTCTTGCTGAATAGTCAAGCTTAAAATTTGCTGTCATCTCACACACATGCTCATACCCATAGTAGATGACAGAGTTTCGAACAGAGTTTAATAAAATAAGATAAACAGCTGCGCTGAGGCACTAGATTTGCACCTGTATGCCTGTAGATGAAGCCATCTACTTTCATACATTCTTCTGTCTTTGCTGTTCAGTCTACCTCTGATCCACCTAGATACTCCCATTTTTTATCCTTATCTCCTCACAAGTAAACAACTTGCCCCATGTGGTTTTTTTTTTCCCTTTAGAGCTACTATTCCCGTTCTGTTATTTCTGGTATTACTTAAAATAATCTCAGACTCATGATAGTCTTGAAAGGTTCTGTTGCTTGGGAAGACTCTGCTCCTTCAAAGTTTTCCAGGGGTCCCTGTTCAGCATTCTGAGGTGTGTGTCTGTTTCTTCCATAATCCTCCCTTTCACTGCTTGTGAAGCCCAGCCACTGCTAATAGTGCTGTGTGCATTTTTAAATGAATTTCTTTTTTTTGTCCAGCAGACCCTCGTGACGTTCAGCATTTTCTCTTGCCCTCCTCCTCACATGATATCTCTTCAGAGTGCAGTTACCTGCCCTCAGGCGTCAGCATCACACTTGTTCTCTTTCGTTCTTGTTACTGTTTGAAAATTACCAGAATTTTCAGAGGTACAGATTTGTGCTTTCATGAAGAAAAAAAGTGATGTTGCTTTAAGTGGACCCCCCATCCAGTGACCTGTCCTGGGGGAGGTGACACTATAGAATTGTCCTAGGTACCTGCCCTTGAGGGATGCCCTGCCTCTTTGGACTGGGGTCTTTCTACCCTGACATGGAGTGCTTCCCAGGGTGGTGAGGTGGAGGAAGACTGCTCACGGCAGGTTGACAGGGCTTGCCACGGCTCTCTACCCCACTTCCCCAGCTGAAGACGGGATGGAGGGGATCAGCAGGTCTGCTCCACTCCCACAAATGGTGGGGTGGAGGACGGCAGCCCCACTCCGCCACGGGGAGGGATGCAGCGGCTCTGCACAGACCAGAGAAGCAAAACCTAAGTGCTGATCAACCATCACCCCCACAACAACGGAGCAGCCACCACCATTCTGGAAACTGAGCTCTGGCTTCTTTTTCCTGAGTTTCATCCAGTTTTCCACCCAGCTAGCTGGAGCATCATGTGCCTAGGGTCAGGGAGATGCTCCAGCTCTCACTGAACAAAGCAATTTTAAACTTCCTAAAAAGAAATGAGTTGTGTGTTATCAGGCATCCTTGTACAAAAGTAGCATCCAGTCTTTTTCTTAACTACTGCAGGTGCGTACATGGGAACGGGAATGCGGAGTGGATTAGGAGTGTCCATGTGTCTAGAAACAAAGAACTGGAGAAACATAACTGTGACTGGCATTTTCTACGAATATGTAGGAGACCAATCTCTCGTCTTCTTGACAGGCTTCCTCTCCTAAGTCATCACCTTTGCTATCAACACTAACACATTCCTCAGAAGTAATAGAAAAATTATTATGGAGAGTAGCAGTGCACTAAATGTTCCACTTTGCGCACTGCAATTTCACCTTTGGGGAAAAAAAAAAGTCGACTTTACTTGCCTACTTCTTGGTTTTGATAGTTTCAGATGAAATTATTACAAAGTAGGTATGTGTTAGGTCTTAGGAAACCTTATAGTGCATTGTCATAAACAAAGGAAAACTACACAATCTGGAAGGCTGTGACAGATTGTTCCTACCATCTCTTTGCAATATCAGCTAGGATTGGGGCATTTCTGAAGCAAGACTTGAGGCAGGGCTCTGGATTTTATATCAGTCAGAAATCAGCAGGTAATGTGACATTATCAAGATTTGATCGCCTTGGCTTCATCACAAAATAGTGCTATCAGTGTTATCTAGGCTGAGTAGCAGTTTGTATGCCATCACTCAGATCATTCTCAGTGAGTACCTGACCTTTGTGGTGTGTGATAATTAGCATTGTCACACAGGCAGATAACACTAAGAACTCAAATAAGAGTATCTCATTCTTTCACGTAGTTTCAGGTAATCCTCTCAAGTAATGACTGTCTATTACCATTCACCTAGGCTGCACTTGAGTTCATATGCTCAATAAATGTAGTAATTCCTCAGTATTCCTCAAGCCTTTTATTCTCCTGTACATTCTCATCTAGTTTTATAGCACTTTGTCAGCCTCCTGAGAAGGTGCAGTTATATGTCGTTTGGAAACTCTTTTAAGTATGGGATGAATTAACCAATTAGCTTTGTATTTCCTAGTTGATTACCTTACAGTCTTGGATATGTGCTTGATATTTCATTCTCTAATTTGTACTGGTTTATATTTTACTTGTTTTTCTTGTTTCCATGTTTTAATCAATCTGTGACATAATTTAGCATTAAATAGAAAAGAAGTACACATTATTTGAAGAATAAAATTCTGCAAATTTATCTACTATGAATTAAGGAGATTGTTTCCTGCACTGCAGTTGGTAGCAAATCAGTAAGTTACTGAGTTCACAAGGCAGCTAGTCAGCCATGGTATGCAAAACTTAAGTAATGAACTTCACTATGTGAATCTGGAAACAGTAACAGAGTATTTAACAGTGGGATTTTCATTAGAACTGAAGCTAATGAGCAGTCTGGAGTATGTCCAGAGGAGGGCCATGAGGATGATCTGTGGGCTGGAGCACCTCTCCTGTGAGGACAGACTGAGGGAGTTGGGCTGTTGAGTCTAGAGAAGAGGAAGCTCCAAGGTGACCTTCTTGTGGTCTTCCAGTATCTGAAGGGGGCCTAAAAAATGCTGGGGAGGGACTTTTTAGGATATCAGGTAGTGACGGGACCAAGGGGAATGGAGCAAATCTGGAGCTGGGTAGATTTAGACTGGATGTGAAGAGGAAGTTCTTCACCATGAGAGTGGTGAGAGCCTGGAATGTGTTGCCCAGGGAGGTGGTTGAGGCCCTGTCCCTGGAGGTGCTTAAGGCCAGGCTGGATGAGGCTCTGGCCAGCCTGGTCTAGGGTGGGATGTCCCTGCCCATGGCAGGGGGGTTGGAACTGGATGATCCTGTGGTCCCTTCCAGCCCTGACTAATTCTATGATTCTGTAAAGCCTGTGTTGTAGGTGCTTAGAACTTCTGAAAAACACTATGGATGTGTTCCTGTGTGACTTGGTCTGGGTGGTCCTGCTCTGGCAGGGGGATTGGACTAGATGATCTTTTGAGGTCCCTTCAAATCCCTAATGATTCTACGATTCTATGATACTTTGTCTAGCTCAATAATAACTGACCTCAGCAATGATCGACCAGATAGGAAGCCCCTCCGAGAGAAATGATAACTGTAGTCTTCCATATACAGAGTGTTTATCACTTTTAAATGGAAAATATAAATAGACAAATTTAGTAATGTTGGTAATTCATGGTAATGGAAAGGAAATCGAAATGTTATATTCCGCCAATATGAAGATCAAGCCTTTTAATGTCAATGCCTGATCTCACGACCTATGACTTCTATTAACTTGACAAAAGTTGATTATTGACGGTCTGTGTAGGTGCAGGTCTAAAGCAAAACATTGTAATCTGAGAATTGCAAGATTATTTCATGGTTCTTGTACCTTGGTCATTGGAAGCGCAACAGTGGAGCTTTAGACCTCACAGCGCTTCTGTACAGGACAGTGAAAGCGCCATGCATGCCTCACCCTTGCATTCAATACATTCTGTGCAGAAAGGGAGTACACCACAAATATAGCCAAGAAATGTTATGACTAGCATAACTGCAATAAACTCCACACACAAAAGCTGATTATTATTATATTTATAGTAAGTGCCTGTAGTAAGAATAGAAGTCAGAAGAGTCTCTTTTAAATGCTTCTTGGTGTTATGTGCATTCACGGAATCACAGAACATTAGGGATCATCTAGTCCAATCCCCCTGCCAGAGCAGGATCTAGACCAAGTCACACAGGAACTTCCCTTGTCTCTCTGTGCCCTGACACTGAGAGGTTTCAGTCTTCCTGGAACAGAACAGCAGTGAGGCACTGCAAGACAGAATCACCACCTGCAAAATGTTTTGTGCTGGTGCTGAGAGCCACTTGCTCCATACTCTGGGCATCTGTGAGGGATTACCTTTATAATGGAGGGATAACATTTGAGTCTCCCTGAAGGTTCTTGAGTGACCCTTTTTGAAAATTTCTGTGTCTAAGCATACATATGAAAGAAAAAGCATTTAAACATTGTGGAAGGACTGTGAGATGATACTGCGTGTGTCACTTACAGGTGTAATATATACTCTCCTTTTTAGCACTTGTTTCTGCTCTGCTCGTCAACAGAAAACATCAGAAACTGATTATTTGGTTTGGAATTTACAAAGCCAAGCTATCACACTTTGGGCCAAAGGTGACTACACACTTCATACGTTTTATGGGATGAGTGACAATGAATTCCTAAATCATTGCTTAATTAGGCAGGAGTTTGAAAAGAGGTTTAGTAATTATGTTTTTAAGACTTTTCACTTTAAATTTGAACTAGCTCTTTGCGTTTCGGTAGTTTTAGTTAGTCTAAACACTTGAGTTAGAAGAACTTTGAAAAGATGACTCAAAGAAGACACCTCTCTCCCCCGCCATGTTTATTCTTCAAATCAAAACTCTTCTTTTTAGACCTGTTGGTGGTAGTCTCCTGAAAATTTCAAAGTAGGACATGAAGACAAGTGGGTTTACTTTTATTCTTAAAACTGTCTTCTTTGGGTCATGTGTATTGCAGAGGTCATTGGATCTGATGACATTAATTGTAAGTTTCGCCATAGTCTGTAAATCTGTCTGTTTTTCTAAAACTCTGGCTTCTGAAATAAAGGAACAGATGAATCACAGGTTTCATTAAAACAGAACATTCATTGATGTCTGTAGTTGAGGAGAAAAGTTTGAAACATGTTCTGTGCTGCAGAATTGTAAAGACAGTCTGAGAAGAAAAAGCCTTCACTCTTCCACTTTCTGGAAAACATGGCCTCTGAGCAGGCAGGCTGTGTAGCATTCCTGACTTGATAGTTCCTAGCTGTGGAAGCTTCTGTTGTTGTTATCCCTTTGATGCAATTACTGGTTATCTTCACACTTGGAAATGTTGAACTTTCTCTATTGTGTATTTACTTTCACTTTTAAATTGTTTGTATTGCAATATTGGAAACAAACCTTCCTTTCAAAACACCCTGAAGGATTGTGTTTCTTTTTTTTATTAACAGTTGTACATTGCTTTGTATATTCTTCCTAACAAGTAATCCTATGTGAGCTTTAAATGTTTGCTTTCATGCTGAGGAAGATGAGGGGAATTTACCCTGCAACGCCTGCATCAGTGGCAGTGCCTGTGGAGCTGGGTTGTGTCATGCTGTGGAGGGATACAAACGAAAAGGTCGCTCTTCTGTGACCATGACCTTTATCAAATGCTCCTCCACACGCATACATTTGACAAGGTCAGAATCTCTGACTACATCTGCCTGCACCTTTTCTTTAAAATTAATGCATTGAAAATACCAAAATACTTTAAAAAACCCAACTGGAGCAAGGTGTAGCTCGTCAAATAAATTAAAATCGAACTTGTGACAACTGAAAACTAAAGGAACTAGAATCACTCTCTGCTCATTCTACTCTTGTACAATAGAATGTTTTTCCCATGGTCTTAGTCTCCAGGTGCTTTCCAGTTCTTCCCACATACTTCTCTAGATTCTCAGGAGCATCATGTTGCTGCTTCTGAAAGCTTGGCAGTTTTCAGAACCTACTCCCTGTGTATCCTGTGGAGCCTCCCAGCATTCAGCCTTTCTGTAAGGTACTTCTGTCCTGTGTTTCTGTTTGTGCCTGTCTTGTCTTGCACTCCCGAAGGCTTTCCCCAGCTGAGCATTCTCACTTGGTCTCAAAGCCATCTCACCACCCACCCAATAGGTCCCTCCTCACACAACAAATAAGCTCATCAGTTCTTGTTGAGCACATGCATCCTTTCAAAGAAAATTAAATGTGTACTGGATTATGAATGACCGGAAAGAAAAGACAGTATGCTTTGTAACATGTGAAATAGGCAACCAGTCTGAATGTTTCTTTGTGGTCAGTCCTGGAATTTTCTGAAGTGTTTTGCATCAGTTAAAGACAACATTAGAACGTAGAGGACTCAGTGTAGAGACATTTCTGTTGCACAGAAAGTGTGGTGTTATCCCATGCTAACATCCTTTTGGACAAGATTAAATGGAAAATAAGGCAGCACTGTTACAGGAGGAAGTGTTCATGTTAACAGAGGTATTAGACAGGCTGCTGGAAATGAAGGTGGAGACGGCTTAGGTCTCACAGGACACCACACATTTTACTTAGCAAAATGAATTTTGCTAATATAGGTCCAGCCTCCATTTTAGCTATGTTAAACACACCTGAACACAGGGTGCAACTGTGCCTGCTGGTGGGCATTGACAGCTGTATGAAAGCACACACGCACCTGTTTTCTCAGTTTGGACATTGTAACTGCAGACTACCTGCTGCATTTCACTGCAGGTTGAGTGTCTGTCCCATAATTCTCTGAAGAGCTGTGCAGGGTGCCTCCAGCTGTGCGAACGCTTTCTTTGCCAGGTGCAACATTGCCTTTGAGCAGAATTACAGCTGCTCCATAGATCAACTTATTTATTATCTAGGAGCACTGCTGTAAGCAAAGTTAGTTGATGTAGTATAAATACTACAGTCTGTAGTATTTATACTACATCAAAATACACTTTGATTTTACTACTGCTATTGCAACATTATCAAAGCAAACATGAGATGTATGAACCAACTGCTGTGCTGAGAAGTAAAGTTGACACATGGATGATTCTTTTTTTTCCTGCTGTGAGAAGCTGCAGTGAGAGCAGCTACTCAGCTACTGGGGGAGGTGCAGAACAGTGAGAGAAGCATTCCTTTTGGCTCTGGCCTGAGACTCAGCTGACCTTGGATGAAAACCAACAAGGTGGATAACAACAGATATCTGCCTCAAAAAGCTGTCTCTGAGGGACTGTTTGTAAATTGAGCACTATAAAAGCAAATCTATTTGCAGATTGTGTGCCTTCATTTGCTAGTACACATCTCGGACAAACTGTTGTGGCTCTCTTGAAAAAGGAGCTGCCAGTGACAGTGGAACAGGAAGGACTGGATTAGGGCAATGACCCATTTCTCATATGTTCTTCGTGACATACTGGAACAGGGCTGTGAGTGGTTGCACTGTTACTGGTCTTTGGCTTGGCTGGTTCAGCAAAGAAATAATTTCATTTGTTTAATTTGTTACTGATTATGCTATTTCATCTTTGCACTCCCTAGAGATAGATAATAAATTTTCTGCTGATGGCTGTGTCCCTTTGATTGGGCTACTTAACTGGAAAACACCAACTGACCTAGCCAGTGAGATAATGGCCCAGGATAACACATCAAAAAAGGTGGCTCTCCAGTGACACGAACTAAAGCTAAACTTTCTTTGTAAGAGTTATTCTACCCCCATACTCACATCCTAAGTGCTGCTTAAAATGGTATTGTAGTTTGAAAACTACCAGAATTTTCAGATTTACAGGTTTGTGCTTTCATGAAGAAAAGATGTTTATATTGCTTTAAGAAGATCTCCCCCCAGTCTCCTGTCCTGGGGGTAGTGAACTGTTCCAGGGGAAGTGACCTGTCCCATAGACCTGCCCTTAAGGGGTGGGGCTAGGAGCTGATAAAAGGCGACAGAGATCGAGGTCACGCGCTCTTTTGCGGAGGGCTTTCAGCCCAGCACAGAGGCTGCTGCGGTCCAGCCACCCCCCTGCCCCTTCCCAGGGCAGTGAAGGGGGGAAGACGGCTTCCAGACAGCTCCTTACCCTGAGACAGAGGGGGCTCACCGGGCCGGGTCGGCTCCGCTCCGCTCCGCTCCTGCAACCAGCAGGAAGCGGCAGGGGCCGGCAGGGAGCAGCAGAGACCGCCCCGACGCTGCAGGGCAGCTTGGCAGGGACCACCCTGGTGCGGCAAAGACAGCTGCAGACCGGCACCGCACCCCAGTCCAGACCAGATGCGGCAGACCGGAGAAGCAAGACTTTAGTGCAGATCTACTACCCTCCACAGAGCAGCCTTTTCAGCCTCGCGGTGAGCTAATGAACTCTCTCTTTCTTCCTCCTGGAGCTGAGACAGGGAGAGAGAGAGACAGACAGAAGGACCCTGGAAAACCCTCTCGGCCGCGTGCAGAGGGGGAGGGGGGCGGCCCTGCTGATGCAGCCGTGCGGTCAGTCTCAATCCTGGGTCCTGCGCGTGGCCAGGGCCATGCGGCCGCTGCCATTTTAGAGAGCCCTGATCAGCAGGAAGAGAGACTGAAAGACTTGGGGGTGCTTGGTATTGGGGAGAATTCGTCCGTGCTTAGCTGAAGAAAGCAGAAGGACTTGAGAATCCTTAAAACCTTGGGCATGAAAGACAGAGTCTGGGATATTTGTTTGAAAGCATGTCTCCTGCACCGAGGGATGCAGTTCAGGCGCTGAGGAATCAGGCTGTCCCAAGAGCGTTGAGCTGGAGAAGCTACGCTGAAGAATTGAAGAATTCACCAGTCTGGAAACAGCTTGGGGTGCCACTGTACCGCAGACAGGGGTGATTCATGAATAATAGAGAGAGTGGTGGTACTCGTCTCTACATGACTGACATGCTCGTTTTCCTGCAGATGTCTGATGTGAAAAAAGACCCAAGGACCAATATGATAGTGATCTCCCACTGTATTTTTCTCAGAATATGTGATGGCATTTGGGACATAGTTTGTAATTTGTTGCACTAACTTGCTTGACTTTTTTCTTCTTTTCTGTACGCAGTTAAAGAATTAATAAACCCTTTTCCAGTTCCCCTAAGCTATCCATTGTCTGGCAAATTTATCCAAGATCTCATTGAGACCTGACTGCTTTGTTTTCCTTTTCTCTTATCTTAAATTGTGGTTTTGAACCCACCACAAAATTGGTGCCAAAAACCCAGGAGCAAAGCAGTTTCTTAGTTTTAACCCGCTACACCTGCCTGCATGTGTTCCTATGTGACCTACTGTAGGTGATCCTGCTCTGGTAGTAGGGCTAGACTAGATGATCTTTCAAGGACCCTTCCAACACCTAAATTTCTGTTATCATTAGATATGTGGTGGTTATTACAATGACAACTTCAGTTGCTGCAAGAAGAAGGAAATAATACTTGTGAAAGTAGAATGGGTGGGAAAAATCCGTGTGAGAAAGAAAATACTCAAAATGAGATTTAAATATGTTTTAATTTTAAAAAGTCAGAAAGTTGTAATCAGCACAAATTTCTGACTGATAACATGGAAGAGGAAAGAGAACAAGAAAAGACTCAGCAATAGGGGCCATTTAGCAGTGAGAAGAAACTAACTGAAGAATGATTTGGTATATTGAGGGCAGCACATAGCTTTGTGTGGGAAGCTGAGTAAAATGTCATAAAGCTGTTCTAGTAGATGAGATCATGAACATGGTTTTATTTCTTTCTTAGTCTTCTTTTGGCCAAATTCAGGAAAGCTAATTCAAGACGGAATCTGTACATGATAGAAATAATAATTACATAATCCTATAGTGAGGAACAATCACCAAGGACCTAGATCTGGTATGATTAAATTATCAAATTTAATTTTATTATTGTGAAAATGCATGGTGCAAGGAGAATAAACGTGATGACTATCTGGTCATTCTGAAGCATATGTTTCCTTTTGAGCCAATTAAAAAAACCAAAGTAATCAATTTGACTAAGTGACACAGTCTCCATTGTTTAGCAAGCTATGTATCTGGCATGGAGATAAGGAAAACACAGGACAGAGATTTTTGAGGTTGCTGCCTGGAAAGTTTATGTATTTTATATCAATATCTACCTTAGAGCAAGACACAGTTTTGGGGCTTGAGACCATAGCCATAAATTTGTGTTGTGGCCAAGTAAGTGTTTTATTCGACAGTTTGCAATAACTGTCCTTGATGGCTTCCTGTCTCCTTCCTAGCTATGAGGTTATCTAACTGAAGTAAACTGCTTAATACTGAATTACAGTAGAGTATTAAAATGCAACATAAACACCTTCCTCACCACTGTGGATGTTTCCATCTGAAGGCAGTTCTGGCATTCAGCAGACTTCATCTCAAACAAGAATTTTTATGTCTAACAGATCTACTCAAATAAACATTTTTTTTGACATTTCCTGAGATGACAAGTCTGATTTACAGTCACTTATAGGTAAAATATGCTCAGTTCCTTTAAAAAAAAAAAACAACTGCTGTCATACAATATTTTTCTTTGGGATTCTCTGACAAAAAATCATGATATTAGAATATGTTAAATAAATAACGTGTGAATTTGAAAAGCTAGACCACATCAAGGAGATTCATAAGCACATCTAGACTACATCCATTTCTGTTAATTGTTTTTTTAACTGAAGCCATAGCAAAATATCTTAAATATGTGTAGATTAGTTACTTTTTATGTAGATGCAATAGTAAACAGGAATGAAAAGCAGACAATTCTTTATACAAATTTAATCAAACTAAATCACAAATCACAGAATGAACAGTGCATAACAGATAACATAAAAGATACAGAAATGAAGAAATGCAGGTCAAAGTATTATATGAGAGAAAGTATTATGACAGAATATTGAAAAGCACTTTTTTGAAGGTGTAAGACTAAATTTGATTTTCTAAGTGTACCTTACTAATCTTTAATATTTTCTGATCTTTTCATGTAATGGAATTATTTGTTAAATTAAAGTAATATACTTGCTAGTGAAGAATACCTCTAATTCATTTTTGACCTGACATAAACCTTCAGATAATGTCAATTTTCTGGTACAGTTTTCTTCTTGGCTGTCATTCTTTCACTGTATTTGAAGCTAACTGACAATAATTCCTTATGGTCTGCATTTGGAATATTTTATTTTAGGATTACACTCAATTCCCAAATTAAATATAGAAATATCTATCCCATCCCACATAAAACAAAACTGACAAAACAAACAAAAAGATAAAGAAGAAATAAATTCCATTTTGGGGGTGGTCATTATAAAATTTATTCTCCTGCACTGTCATGCAGTAAGTGCTAGAGAAAGAAAGACCAATAAATCACTGGTACCTATACATAAAGGCTCAGCCAGCTGTCAATGCAGTAGAGAACCTCAGTTGAATTGACCTATTTCTTGCCTAGTGTAAAATTCTTGTCTCCTTCACCACTAATTATACCTTTAGAGACTATTCATGTTTGCCAAATGAAAGTGCTAAATGAAGGGTATGTAGTTTCATATTTCATCGACTTTATTTTTTCCTTTGATAATGATGCCGCACTTCTTTATAATTTCCCATTTCTTTCTTTGTTTCTGTGAAGACTGATCTTTAGGAAATACTCAGAAAATTCCAGGTTCTGTGAAAGAAGAAAGCATTCTGTGCTTCAATAATTTAACACTTGTTAAATATGACATTTTTATTTTAGTTCGTAATAAGAGGATGGATTTTCGCACAGTTCAGAGCAGGAAGAAGAGGTAATATGTAACTATCAGAATCTAAGATTATAAATTTTATTCTTTTGTTATAATCTCACTTCTTTCACTGCCTTCTGTCTTACAACTGTTCATACATACTGTTGTATCTCACAAGGATAGAATAAGTTCATTTTTGAAAAGTGCTTTGTGAAGCATTCAGTCTAGCCCAAAATGAAAAGCCTTTAATGGTTATTTTAGTTTCAGAATAGCTGCATTTGAACAAAATGAACCACAGAGGTGAAATGGAGGAGAAAAAGAATGAGCAGGAAACATGGTATGCTCTATAAAAGTGTGTGTTCTCAGGTCACAGTATCTCTGGTATGTATAGAAGTATTTGTTTCTTCTTTCTTTTTTTCTTGGCCTATTTTTCAGATAGAATATGTGTGGGACAGAGTGAAGAAAGAGAAGAAGTAATTTTTTTTTTTTTTACAAATTTATTTTGAGAATGTCAGTATTTTTCTACCTGCTTCTGTAAAGAGGATGTGGGTATGGATTCAAACAGATGCAATCTCATTTTTAAATAGGATCTAGGGCAGTTATAATCTCTATACTCCTCTGGTCTAAAAATCATTTTCTTTGTCAGAAGATGCTTTTTCAAGGAAAACAGATGGTATGAGCTGAACTGCGTGGAAAAGGTGTTTATGCTTTCTTACCACACTTAAATGCATAACACCTAAGGTAGAAATCTGTTGTAGTTTCTGAGGTGGCAGAGTTTAAAGTAACCTCCTAAGGAGGGCATGATTCTGCTTACTCAGCTTGGAAAATACCAATAGAAGTTTCTACTGCAGCTCTTCTGCTGCTGCATGCTAGTGGAACAATTTTTTTAACAGTCATGTATTTTATAGAAGTGATTTAACAGCCATGTATTTTACATAAGTGATTTTGTAACTACCTTTCAACTTCCCTGGTGGTTTTTGAGTTTCTTAGAAGCGTACAAGAAACATTTCCATGTTAAACCAAAGGAAGATGTGTATCTAATGCCTTCCAACAAACTCAATGGAAAGAACACAGGGATCCGGTCCGCAAACCCACCAGAAGTTTCACTATCACCCTTCCGCTGTGTCTGTACTTGTGGAAATTTGGCTCCTGTCTAGATGCCAGCATTGTTAGGAAAATTGGATCCAAGTGAATTTTTGTTGTTTCTGTGATGGAAACTGCGTATGACATTTGAGTTTTACTATCTGCAGACTATGTGTGTTTGGAAAAAAAAGAAAATATTTTGCCCTAGCATTATCTGCTGCTCATTGAAGTAGGTGGAAATGTGTTCCATGTAGTAAAGATTTAATCTTTTCAAGTGGGAGAATTAAGCAGGCATTGGAGAAGGAAGGGAAAGTGGAAGGAGCTTCAGGCATGAATGATGACAGTGAAACACACTATGTACCCAGGCTGACAAAAGGACATTTTCCTGAGGACTTTGCTTCAGCCCACAAAGGTGGTAGAAGTTGTTAGACTGGAATATATAATAAGTGGGACAGATCAATCTCAGACAGATTTGGTAGGAGAAAAATTTCTATTTGTTTTTTTTCATATATATCATCCAGTATATCTTATTTTCTTTGGTTATCAGGTTATCCTGTTACTTCTTTGTGCTAATAAGAGATATCATCAAACTCTGCAAGCATCTGTGTTTTTGGACTGCTCATTTTCAGGGAAAGGTACAAGTAAATATACTGCAAAGCTTTTCCCAATCAGGTTCCCATCTGCACTTGAAACTGCCTACTACCCCTAAAAGTTTCCAAAGTTTATGTCTATTGTACCTGCTTCTCTGAACTGACAACTTTCCTGTACTGGTGACCTACATAAGCAGTATTAATAACACTGTTATTAATAGTAGAAATGTCTATTTAAGTCCTTTGCCAAGGTAGATTGTTTTTTACCAAAAAAGCAAATTCTAGTCTTCTCTAAAATAATAGTTGAGCAACAATCATTGTGTATTTCAAAGAGGCCAGTAAAACTCAACCTGCTTACTAAAATATGTGGGTGGTCTCATAGATAAACCACAAATATCAACCCAGGAGCTGATACATTCTCAGCCTTGTGGAACACCACTTGTGACTTGTTGACAACTAGATTTAACACCATTCACCATCACACTTTGAGCCCAACTGTCCAGCCAGTTTTTATTCCAGCTGTACTGTATGTCTATCCAATCCATAGGCAGCCAGTTTTACCACAAGAATGCCGTCAGAAACTGTATCAAAGCCCAGGAAGACAATGTCCACAGCCACAGAAGATCAGCTCAGTCAGGACCTGTCTTTGATGAACCTGTTCTGACTGTGCCTGATTGCCTGGTTATCCTGCAAATGTTGCAAAAAGGCCCTCAAGATCTTGGCTCTATAGATTGCCTTGGCACCAAGGTCAGACTCACAGCCCTGTAGTTTCTCAGATGCTCCGTGCTGGTTTATTGAGCACATCTCCCAGCTCCTTCAGCGCTCCTGGGTGTAACACATCTGGCCTCATGTAGGGGGTGTAGCAGGTCACAGACCATCTCCTTTTGGATTACGCAGGCCTCACTCTGCTCCTTATCCCTGTCTTCCAGCTCAAGTAGTGAACAGTTAGTCTTACTCTTACAGACAGAGGCAAAGAAGGCGTTAAACACCTCAGCCTTTTCCTCATCTTTTGTCACTACTTTTCCCTCAGCATCCCATAAATGACGAGCCCTCCAATTCAGATTTTTCTGCATCTCCACACAGAACTAAAAAGAAGCTAAGATATGTGTAGCTGTGATCACCACTGTGGCAGCAGAGTCTAGTGGAAGGTTATGTTGTGTCTCATGAAAATGCCTACACAGTTTCCCTCATGATTGATTTTCCGTTAAAATGAGGAAGTATGAAGTGATTCATACATTAACTTAGGCCCTTAGTTTATTTAATCCAAACAAGCATTTTGACCTGGACCTTTAACGACAGGATGCTGAAAGTCTGCCAAGCCTGACTAAGCAGTTCTGCGAGTTGCAGTAGTAAGCGATTTACATATTGAAACTACAGAGAAACTCATCTAGAATACAGTGTATTTTAATGTTGAAAGTAACATTCTTAATAGGAAGTCATTCCATTGTCTGTATTTTAATGTTTATCTTGCTTAATGTAAAAATCAATATTTCAACATTAGCTACTTACTCTCATCAGTAAGTTATGAATATACTTCTTTATTGCCCTGAAAGAAAAGACATACAGTTTTTCGGTAACATACATGTTAACCAATTCCCTACAATTCCCTGAGGTAAAAAAAAACCCCTTTGATTTTATTTGCTTACTTAAGACACTTCTAGAAATAGAGAAAAATGAAATAGTTATCATCATCTAATGAGTTAACTCAAGTCTGTCTTTCTCTTGTTTGACTTTATGAACACACGCCCTCTTTCCATTGTCCAGTGACTGTTAGAGTGTGTGTAATGGATATTCTTGTTATAGATGCGCTACAAATAATTCCTGTGTCTTTAAATGTACAGTCATACCTGTTCCTGGCTTCCATATACAATATATGCTTTGTGTGCATATATTGTTTTCCATGCTGCTGAAATAAAAAAAATATCTATTACAAAGTCCCAGCTTTTTCAGAATACATGAAACAAGACTAATTGTGCAAAATGATAAATTTATGTTTAGCTTAAACAAGATTAAGAGAGTACTTGGGTTTATGCTCACAAACCAATTTTTCTTTAAAATTAGTATATATTACCTAGATGAAATTATAAGGGAAACTATGTGTAAGCAATAAGAAACTCTTTTAAATTTTGAGACTACTAACCAATTCATTTTAAATACCAACTAGAAAGGTCATAGAAGGGAAAACAAAAATATTCTTTCTACCTGCTACTACCTTGTTTCATTCTGATGAACATTAGCAGGATACTCTTTACTGGCCACCATTAGAAGCAATTACAACAAGGAAGATAAAGAACACTATCAAATGAAAACCTGTCATTTTCAGATAACGAGATAGTACTTTTTTATTATTATTTGTGTTACAGCACAGCTTATAATTGCCATTCAAGATGAATTGCAGTAGGAACGTACAAGCGCAAGGAAGACGTAGTCACTACCATAGAAATCCCAGCAGCCTAAGCAGAGACAAAGAGAAAACCCACACACAATGATACTGCTTCTTGTGTGTTCTCATTGCTCCCCCAACCCTCCTCCTTTTTTGAAGGGACAGGATTGCTGCTGACAGCATACCTTTGAAATACAGCAGTTTGATGAAACAATGAACCACTTACAGTAATGTGAATGAACACAGAAACAGTATTGACATTTACCATGGCAATAAACAGATCGTGTCTAAACTAAATAATATTTCTTAATTTACATGCAGCATTTCAAAGCATCTTTTAAAATTTTTATATTAAAATTAAAAAGCACTAATTTTAATTTGTAATACTGTAATCAGAGTGTGCATATGTTCAAAGCCTAAATGCAAAGTCTTCAGTTACTGTAGCAGAAAAGATAAGTCCTCTCCATAAGGATTTTCTCCCATCTGCAAATACAACTTACCCTCTCCATATTGCTTTCCTTTCTTATGTTCAAGTCCAAATACTTCTGAAGAAAACAAACTTGATAGTACCCCCTGTTTCGTTTTTTTCTTCTAAAGTATGTGTTATTTCCGTGCTCTGAGACATCCAAAAAGCATCTCACTTTATAGAAATTATGTCTTTCCTACATAAGTTTTGAGGAAAAGCTGAGAATATCAACCCACTCCACTCATGAGTTGTTAATCAAAGAGACACTCCTGAATGCATGACTTACTGTTTATTAATGAGGATTTAAAAAAATCGCTATCCAGCTCTGTAAAAATGATATTACTATAGATCACTAAGAATGCATGGGAGCAGGATTCATAAATCCTGTACAGATATTTTACAAATTACCTATAGCTGAAGTAGTCTTCTATCGGAATATTTTGTCTGACACCCTGGTCAGGAGTAACAGGAGATGCTTCTCATTTAGAGTGCTATAAATCAAGACAAACTATCATAGAATTCTGAGCAAAATCAAAATACAGAAGAGCAAAATGAGGGTCCATTGTTACTAATGCACACTATAAAATTATTCTATTCACTTCACATGCAGAATGTATATTTGATGTGAAACAAAAATGCAAAGGATATGTGTGCCTCTTGTGGGTAACATTACAAGGCTGAGCACTGAGAATTGTTCTGGTGATTTAGATCGTGGTAAATGCAGTCTTAGAAACATCAAGCTTATACTATATTAGGTGTCTAGCTGGACTGATGAAGTGTGTTTTATATCTCTACAAAAGCTGGGAAATTTAAATTAGTCACAAGGAACTGCAAACAGATCAAGCGAGTGCCTTCCCATTAGTTCTGCAATGCTTGACAGAAATAGGACAGGAGAGAACATTCTTTTCTTGGTGCACACAGGGTTCTGTTGATGTCATCTGAATTTTTTTTGCACTGCTTATGCACTGTTGCCTAGAGGAGCCCTACAGTCGTGAGGTAAATACAGTAACTTAAAGCTTTATTACTGAACATATTCCTTCCACTCTATTATCAAGATAATGGGATCTTTTTCAAGCAGTAGAATAAAGTTCTTTTCAGATCCTACCACAAAATTAATTAAATAAATTAAAAATCAGCAATGGAACTGTTGAGTCCACTTGATAAAGAATATATTTTATAGAAACATAGAATATCTCAAAATGAAAGACCCCATAATGACCATTGAGTCCAACTTCTTCCTTCTCATAGACTACCTAAAACTAAGCCCTTTGACCAAGAGCTTCATCCTGACTATCCTTGAACTGTGATAGGCTTGGTGCCATGACCATTTCCTTGGTGAGCCTGTTCCAATGCCCATCCACCTCTTTAGTGACAAACCTTTTCTTAATATTCAATCTGAATATACTCTGATACAACTCCATTCTATTTCCTGATGTGATATTGCTGGTCACCAGAGAGAGATCATCACCTACCCCTCAACTAGCCTCTCTGGGGAAGATGTAGACTGCCATGAGATCACCCCTGAGCCTTCCTGAAATTGAATAGATCAAGTGACCTTAGCCACTTCTCAAAAGTTGTGCCTGCAAGGCTGTTCATCATCTTGGTATATCTCTTCTGAATACACTAGTGGTTTGGTGTCCTACTTGTATTAAAGCACTCAAAACTGCATACAGTACTTACGATGAGTCTGCACCGGTGCAGTATAGAATGGGACAATCACCTTCCTCAACCAGAAAATGATGTTGTACCTCATGTACCCCAGGACACATTTGACCTTTGTGGCTGCCAGGGCAAGCTGTAAACTCAATTTGACATCAGCTCACATCCCCGGATCTCTTTCTGTACAGATGATTCCAGCCTCTTCTTCACAGAACATTAGGGACTGGAAGGGACCTTGAAAGATCATCTAGTCCAACCACCCTGCCACAGCTGGACCTACATCAAGTCGCACAGGAACATGTCCAGGACAGCTTTAAACATCTCCAGAAAAGGAGACTCCACAACCTCTCTGGGCAGCCCATTCCAGTGCTCTATCACCCTCAATGAGATGTTTTTCTGATATTTATTTGGAACCTCCTATGTTCCCGCTTACACCCATTGTCCCTTGTCTTATTGCTGGATGATATTGAGAAGAACCTGGCTCCATCCTCCTGACAACCACCCTTCACATATTTATAGACATTAATGAGGTCGCCCGTCAGTCTCCTCTTCTCCAAAATAAAGAGATCCAGCTCCCTTAGCCTCTCCTCATCAGGGAGGTGTTCCACTTCATCATCCTTGTGTCTGTGCTGGACTCTCTGCAGCAGCTCCCTGTCCTTCTTGAACTGAGGGGCCCAAAACTGGACACAATACTCCAGATGTGGTCTAACCAGGGCAGAGTAGAGGGGGAGAAGGACCTTTCTTGATCTGCTAACCACCCCCCTTCTGATCCACCCCAGGATGCTGTTGGCCCGCTTGGCCACAAGAGCACACTGATGGCTCATGGTCATCCTGATGTCCACCAGGACTCCCACAACCCTGTCTCCTACACTTTTCTCCAACAGATCAGCCCCCAACATATACTGGTACCTGGGGTTGTTTTTGCCCAGATGCAAGACACTACATTTGCACTTGTTATATTTCATTACATTTCTCTGTGCCTATCTCTCCACCCTGTCCAGGTCCCGCTGAACGGCAGCATGGTCTTTGTCTCATCAGCAAACTTGCTGACAGTACTCTCTAATCCCTCATCAAAGACATTAATGGATTGAATAGACTTGTCCCAGTACCAACCTCTGGGGGACTCCATTAGGTACAGAGCTCCAAACTGACTCTGTGCCATTGACCACTACTCTCTAGCTTCTATCCTGCAGTCAGTTCACAATCCACCTCACTACCCTATCACCCAGTACACACTGCCTCACTTTAGCTGTGAGGATGCTGTAGGACTCTGGGTCAAATGCCTTACTGAAGTCAAGGTAGACCACATCCACCGCTCTGCCATCATCTATCCACCTTCTTATGCCCTCATAAAAGGCTACCATGTTGGTCAAGCATGATCTCTCCTTGGTGAAGCCGTGCTGGCTGGCCCTAATGACCTTCCTGTCCTTGATTTGCCTGGAGACAGTGTCTAAGATAAATTATTCCATCACTTTTACTGAGATGGAGGTGAGTCTGACCAGCCTATAGTTGCCTGGGTTCTCCTTCTTACCCTTTTTGAACATTGGAGTGACATTTGCTATCCTCCAGTCCCTAGACACCTTTCCTGATCCCCAAGACTTAGCAAAGATGATGGAGAGTGGCTTGGCAATGGCTTCCGCCGTCTCCCTTAGCACTTGCAGGTGCATCCCATCTGGGCCCATGGATTTATGTGCATCCAGTTTACTCAGCTTATCCTGAACTCAGTCCTCATCAACCAAGGCAAGCTACTCTCTTGTCTCAACATCTTCTGGGTCCTTAGCAGTCAGAAGTAGAGACAGAGGCAAAGCAGGTGTTCAGTACCTCTGCTCTCTCTGTATCCTCTGTCCTCAGGGCATCCACCTTATTCAGCAGGGGGCCTGCATTGCCTCTAGGTTTAGTTTTACCTGCAATGTGTTTGAAGAAGCCCTTTCTGTTGCCCTTGAACTCTCTTGGACAGTTTAATTCCCGGGAGGCCTTGGCTTTCCTAGATTTCCTACATTCTCTCACTGGAGCCTTATAATCACCCCAAGTGTCTATCCCCTCCTTCCGAGACTTCTAGACTTTCTTCTTCCTGTTGAGTTTGCCCAGAAGCTCTCTGTTTATCCACACAGGTCTTCTGGCTCCCTTCCTTGACTCCCTTCCTGTTGCATACTCTTATCTTGGGTTTCAAAGAAGTGATCTTTGAATGTTAACCAGCTGTCTTGGGCCCCTTTACCAGCCAGTACCCTGTCCCATGGGATTTGCCCTAGCAATTGCTTGAAAAGGCCAAAGTTGGTCCTCCTGAATTCCAGGGTTGTGATTCTGCTAGGTGTTCTGTTCCTACCACATGAGATGCTGAACTCCACCATCTCATGGTCACTGCAACCAAGGCTTCTTTAATATCCTTGTGGTGAGGTGTACAGTTGTGCTAGAGAATGTTCAGAATTTTTTTAAAGTGTTCCAAGTTTCACTTGTTCAAAGTGTTTCAAAAGGATGCATAATATTTTGAGACAGCTTTAGTCCTAACCACCAAAAGAGTCAATTCTAACCAGAAAGTAACCACAGTCAGTTATCACTAGTCTGCTGAAAGAAAACTGGTTGACTTTTTACCTGCACTTTTCTTTATGGTGATTAATTTTACTTTTATTTAAAAATGTGCCAAAGCCAGTGCAGATTTTTCTCCATTTTTGTGCTGTATTGATCTGGCTTGCACCAAGCACTGCTATTGTCCTTTTTAAATAATTTGAAGAATATGGATGAAATGAGAACACTGTGAAGAAAGCTGTGTATTGTTTTGCTCTAAGTCATAAAGTCACAGTTTTATTTGTTTTTCTGTATAAGAAGATGTTACGAGGACAAAACAGAAAGCTTTAGCAGACACATAGAGAACACTTGAGCATTTCACATCACAACTCTTTCTGCATAGTAAAGCTCAAAAATCAGTAGCTAAATCCATTCATATAGAAAATTTTTAATCCAAAATACTCAAGCAAATGTTTCCTTCTGCCTTCATCATCCTGTGCTTTGCAACTAGGTTTTGCATAGGATCAAAAAGACTCTGTTGAATTTCAGGAACCAGAGCTTTCTCTCAAAATTATAACAAAATAAACATTGTCCTCTTTAGCAGAAAGAAAATTGAGATTGTCATGTAAAATTTTTCTATTTCACACAGAATATCGGCTAAAAAAAGTGCAAGAGTACAAAGCTTTGATTATTTAAATGTTGACTAGTCAAACAACAAAAAAGGTCTCTGGCTTAAAGTTTCACATCTTTTACAAATTTTTCTAGAAGTCTCCCTGACTTCGGACTTTCTTCAGTGCTGCTGTCAGTGCGTATCTGGGAGGTGTTCAGATTTCTGTTTCTACTCTAATTTTTTAAGTGATGCTTCTACACTTTATGTCTCTTTCTTATATGCACACATGTGTATGCTTTGAAAAATTACCAAGAAAATACCCACAACGTAAAACAAGCAAAAAATCCCCAAAAAGCTTAGCAGAAATCTTATTACCCACATATGCCTTTGTTTTAGAAAGCTGTATGTGCATATGCTTTCAATGATCTATTTTGTACAGGAATCCAAAAGTTGCTTATACAGCTATCTTCAAGGAAGGATGGTGGTGATTCATACCAACCGCAGTGACATTTTATCTAGACTGCAACTTTGCATAAACCTAATATTAATTGTGAAGATGCTGCAGTTTAAACTGATGCTTTTTTGGATTTTTTTTCCGAAGATACTTCCACAGGTAACAGTAGGAGGGTTTGTTTGGGGCTTTCTAATTGGTTATTTATTTATTCATTCATTTACTTATTTATCTTATTCTTTTAACAATTTGTATTCCAGAATATTGAAGGTACCCTGTACTTAATTTATTACATTTATTCAATAAGTAGAAAGAACAGGCAGCACTTAGAAAGCAATAAGTTTTCAAAATTGAGCACACAGAATTTTGTGTTAAGTAAAACATTCATTGTCACTATAGAACTAAGAAAAATAAGAGCTGAAAAAACAAACTATCTTCACTTTTAAGAGCAAAGAACATTTAAGAATAAAGTGCAAAGGGACACAACTTTGTATATGCAAAGTAAGCAGCTAGTCAAGTAACTTACCCCCTTTTACATATTTGGATTTAGAATTTAGTCCATACTCTTCTTTGAGGATCCTTTTGGTCATTTTTTTGCATTGCAGAATGCAACTACAATACCTTTGAATGCCATTGGTGTAAATACTAAACATAGATATGTATAAGCCTGGTCTGATATATTTATAGCATCAGGACAACATTCTCAGTCATGGTGAGTTTATGTTGTAAATGAGCACAGAAGTCAAATAATGGAGACAAAGGAAGAATCATCCACTTTTTGCAGACAGTAAACCACAGTAGAAAGACTTCCTGACATTTGTCTAGCCTACACCCAGATGCTGCTGCCTTTGACATGGAGATTCAGGATGAAAAACTCATTAAAATCTTGTTTCTCAACATACAACCAGAGCTTCAAACAAAGAATGGATTCAATTTACTAAGTTTATCTTTAATGTTGTTTAATAATTAGTATTTTGTAACAGAGATGCTGTGTGAAACAGAACAGGAACAAAAACTGCAGGATTTTCTTCATATTGTCTTTCCTAACTGCTATCAAAGGGCAGTGGTTCAAGCCTTGCCAGTCATGGCTGTGGTTGTACTAATAACTTAGAAGTGAAAAGACTACAGTCTATTACTAATGTTCTAAGTCATCTGGGCTTTCAACCATATTTTAAGGCTATGTTTACTGAGATCAGAATAGTTGCCCTTCTTAGAGTAGATTTTATGCTACAGTCCAAAGTTTAGAGTTCAAGAGTCTGCAATATATAAAACAGTAAGTCGTACTGTTGCTGTACTATCGGCTATAGGGCAAAATATTTCCCAACCAAATAGTAAGATATAGTTTCAAAATTCATCTTTCCATGTTAGATAGCTTTCTATGAATGCATTCATAGAGAAAAGTGTCTTCTGTTTTATTGTTTGTTTATTTTTTCCCTGCTGTTAATTTATAAATTATATGCACAACTCCATTAAATAAATAAATAAATAAATCCATTTAAAAGCTCATTCCATATCACCATTTTGGCTATTGGAATAAATGAAAAAAATGCTATGAAAGACAGACAAAAATAGAGGAAAAGTCTATTTACATCAATACGTTGTGTTCACCAATCACTACTCATTTCAGCAAGTTAGTGGCAATTTATATCTCAAGGCATAGGGAATATGTTTTCCATTTTCTGTCTTTGGCAATTATACACCTGCATCATTTCAAATTGAGAGCAAGAGTAAAATCCAGATTTAAAAGCCCCTCCTTCCATCATGTTCATTGTATCTATTTTTTTAATTGTACTGCACATCTTCTGTTTCAAGCATGCACGTTTGTGCAGTGTGCATGCACATGAGCAAACACAGAAGCACATTTCTGGATTCTGGTGTTGAAAATCAAAACCAAACACAGACTGGAACACAGCATGGACACAGGCAGCTTTTCTGTAATACAGAAGTGTTGAAGTGAAGCCATTTAGCTTCATGGTGCTTCACACACCATATATCAGTCTCAGATTGCAGTGCTAACACAGGAAGAGGAACACATCCCAGTATCTAACAGTTATAATGAAGAATACGCTGTCATACAGAAAAGCTCCAGGAAGAGGAAAAATAACATTACCTACATGGAGGGTATATAGGCCACTTATCATGAGCCTGCCCAATTCCAGGGGCATTATAAGGCCATGCCTTATAAGGCTTCTAGCAGAGACTGCAGACTAGTTCAGGCAGCAGCTGTCTTGTTAACATGCTGTCATTTGCTTTGTAGCATCTTTTCCATGGTCATAATTGACGCCTTTCCTTATATAAGTTTGACAAACATCTAGAAAAAAGCTACGTACTTGCTAAGTGGTATCACTGCTATTGCTTTTCTCTTCTATTAAACATGCTAGCATATTGCATTGGAGCACTGCTCCTTTAAGGGTTGGAGAAAGTTGCTTAAACATGGAAAGTGCTAGAAAGGCAGAGAAAAAAGTTTGTTTCACAGTATCACCACAGTGGTAGTCAGTGTATTTGGATTGTCACTCAAGTCTGAATACTCACATTAACAACCTCATTACCAGTATTTTTGGAGCATATGTAAGATCCAGTTTCTTTCTGTGTCTGGGAGATAGAGCAGGTGTGGATATTTTTACTGGAAAGGTCTAAGAATCTGCAGCAGGTCTCTATGAGAGATTTTGTCTGTTCTTTACAGATAATAATGAACAAGCAACTGAAAGAGTATTCAGCACACGTGTTATTTCATTTAATATTCTCCATGATGTATCACTCTGAATCTTAATGGATTCTGTGTTCCAACCTAGGTTTTCATGTTAGTAAACCAGGTAAGATTTAAGCAGTTTCAAATCCTTCCCATTTTCTATATTCAGATGAAAAGGTAAAAAGAAGATAGAATTAAATATTCAATAAAGAACTACACTCTCTAAGAAAACTTACAGAAAGTGAGTTACTGTTTAACTAAACCTCGAAGTGGTTTAAAGAATGTGTTTTCTGTAGATATTTGTTAGTATAAACAAAGATTACTGTTTACTGTGCCTTATTTTCAGCCTCAGAGTATTTCAGTTGTCCATAAAGAAAGTTAGAGATTTAAGTATTATATACGAATGTGTATTCAGCTGGAAAAATATCTATTTGCACTTTCATTTCCTTCACGAGTCACAAAAATAGCTTCCAGTCCATGAACATCATCACATCAAGAATTTAGTGATTCTCCAGCAATTAAATTTTCTTAGAGAGACAATAATCCATTTAATGGAACAGAGAAAAAGGAAAGTAAAATATGTTACAGTCTAGTATTTTGCAAATCTTTTGATAACCAAGTGATAATCCTTAATTTCTGTGGTGTAGTTCTTTTAAGACATTTAAATTTTTAGACTGAGTGATAGCTTCTGTTTCTCAAAAACATGAATTCTTTAAAAAAAAACTTATTTGAAAACCGTTTAGATGCAAACACTACAAATTACCCAAAAAAGATTGAATGCAGATTATAATACTTCATCCCACAATGGTGGGCTCCTCTGGGGTCTCAAAATCGTGCTATGTTACATGAACACAGCACAATATATTAAAATCAATGTGGAAAAAGAATTTAACAAAGTATTTCTAGGAAAGTTTAGAGCAGGCAGTCTATATATAATTAGAAGGAGACATGGAGACATAAATGCTATCTGAGACACGTCTACACTGGCTAAATTCTATTAATATCAAGTTACAGTTCAAACATTCCTACCTTATTTATTCACACAATTACTTTAAGTCAAAGTAATAAAAGAAAGTACATGGGATTGTATAATTTATTGAGTCAATTCTCAAGGTGTCTGGGAAGTCAGAAGCCTCATTCTAGTTAGCTTTTTCCCAAGCTCTTCTGTTACTTAAAGAAGTCTCATTTTAGGTAGCCAATTTTAAGACATTTTAAGGCTGATTTTCCTTTGCTATTTTGTGGACCTTCAGTTTTATGAAAGCCATAAATGCCACAACTGACAGATAGGGTATAAAATTTTAATGGAATATACTTCAGGGACCAGGATAAAACTTGTCTTATTGGATATTAAAACATATTCATCCTTCAATTTATCCTTAATTACATTAAGTTCCATAATAGCTTGATTAGATTAGTAAAACCTTATTCAGAGTATTCAAATTTATATGCTTTGATTATTTAAATATTCTTGCACTCTTTGTTTCAGCAGTCTTATGTCTTAGCTGCTGTATAGGTTTCTGGTGATTTGTCAACTAAACTAAAGAAAATAAGTCTTTATACAGACTCAGGCCAGGTCTGTGAGTCTTCTTCAAAAGCTTCTAATAAAGAAAACAGCAGGGAATGAAAAAGGGCACAGGAAGAAGACATATCATTCTGTCCCAAATACCCAGAGACTCTTTGAAATAAAATGTTTTCTTTTTGATGTTTGAAAAGAAGTAGGAAGCTGTATCTACACAAAGCCAGACAACAGAGCAAAGATTCATGTATTTAAAAATGGCATGTGCAATTTTATGACATTAAAACTGACACCCTATTAAAGTAACTCAAGAAAAAACACTGTCAGTCGTTCAGGGAAAGGCTAATTGCTGCCTAGATTCCTGACAAAATTGAATTGGTGATTCTATTTCCCACATTCTCTAGCCAAAAAGAATTAAAATTCCCCCTTATCATCGTATATTTTCTTAGACTACATTTTCAAAGCTATCCTCTTTGGTCTATGGCTAGTGGGCACCTCAAGCCTAAGCTATTTACAGAGTTCCTAATGGGTCCTCACTGAATAAAGCAGGCCTTACGACAATGTGAATGCCTGCATGTATAAAACATTCCCAAAAACTCATTTACGAACCATAAGCCCTTGGATCTATAGTATCCCTGTCCATTTCAGTGGAGCTTGAAATAGATGATATCTAAAGTCTCTTCTGAAATAAACCATTTTTTCCCTATGATTCTCTGTTGCATCAAATGGAGATTTGTTTCATTCTGAGGTTTGGGGAAAGTTATGTTTAAAATTAATGCTCATATGATATTTGAGGTAGTTTTTAACTATTCAGCTCTCTTGAATAATCTCAAGTGTATTATAGTCTTACTGACTTAAAAATACTGTTTTCTCAAAACAGTATCTCATAGTGGTTAAGAGCTGGGGCTTGTTACAAAGTTTTGTGTGGTGCACAATCAAAAAGGGCATATACAGTCCAGATAAGTAGTGTATGCTCAAGGGGAACAAAGGAACATTAATGGATCTTCAACTATTACATGTGACATGACATCCATATCAAATTAATTTATGCAGATCTTCAGGAAGAGATAATTTGCCTTTGGTAATAATATTCATTATACATTAATTCCTGCTGATTTTTTCAAATGAGCCAATATTTTACCTAGTGTAAACATTTGCATTTTGGCTTAATAATAAAATTAATCCCCTAGAACTATTCTGGTCTGATTTGTGCTCTTGGGTACATATCTCATCATAATAGTACCATGCAGCTTGCTTAACAAAGAGTACTACCTTTCTTACTACAAATTTCTAGTGTATCAAATGGTCACTCATTCTGTAATTGTAATTGCAGCAAAAGTTTGCAATTCATGTTCCTGAAGAAGCATTGCAAGAATCTAATTGTATGGGTTAATAATAGTGTATTTTGATTTAAGAAGTATTTTAATGGGACATATTTCTGTAGTAACTGAATATCTAAATATGAGTGGAGAACTGCAAAATCTGAAGATGTTTTTCCAGGATTAAGGGGATTTAAGAACTTTACTTGAACACTGGTAATGAAAATATTAAAAATTAGCAATGCACCAATAAAGTTGGAATCATCAGGTTTCATTTTTCTCTTAAATGAATGACAGAAACAATAATTTTGTCTGGAGAGTGTGGCAAATATGTAAACATGTAAAACTAACATTTAGAGATTCTAAGTCCCATGGAATTACAGCTGATGTTGTATAAATAAATGGTAAGAATTGTGGAAAAAGTTGTATTCTTCATGCAACATACCTTGTCAGTACTGTCAGGACATGTCTGACATCAAATATTTCCTTCTAGAATACTATTCCTTCTAGGATAATGGATTCAATTTGTTGTTGTTATTCTTGCCAGAAGATCTAATATAGAATAAAAATCCATGATATTAAGTTACTTGACATTTTGGTCTGAAATAGAAGTTTCACATATGCATAACTGTCAGGATTTAAACAAATTTTTAAGCAAAATGTTGGTGTGAGGACTATGTGCTATATAAATTTTCCTGAGCTACAGTTTTGAATACAACAAACTAGGGCAAGATAGGAAAATAAAGGTTACCTCTTTTTGTATATGGACACATCCTGAGAAGCTTACGTACTATATACCTTTGTAATAATGATTTTTTGAATAGCCACTATTTACAGCCTGAAGAGAATAAACAGATCCATCAGTCTTCCCAGTCAGCCTGTCCAGTGTTCATAGGTTGCAGGAAACAGCTTTCTTTATATCTAATAGGAAAGAATGTTACTGTCTTATAAGATCATTATTTCCTGTTCTTTCTTTCATATATCTGAAACTACTGTGTTCTTATTTTATAATATTGAAGACTTCTATAATGGAAGACTTCTGTCTTCGTTTCAGACAGTCCTTCTTTACATTAAAGCATCATTTATTCTCACAGATAACACGTCCTTCCTAGTGCTTTTCTCTGTACTCTCTGCGAATACTTCTTGAAATAGTGTCAGACCCAGAAAAAAATTTCCATCTAAAGCCTTACCAAAATTCAGTAAGATAGTGTTTTACAATATGGCTTGTCCTTCTCTGTTTCCTGCTTTGTTTTGTTGGAGTTTTGTTTGTTTTGGTAACAGTATCTTTTCAATAAATCATTATTATATGACTTACCTATTAGCATCATATAAAATTTATAGTGAATAAACTATTAAATCTTTTGTTTAGATTCAGTAACATCCAGTAATTCAGGGAAAAAACACCCCTCTAAATGAGATACTGCATATAGAATCATGGAATAATGTGTGTTGGAAGGGATTTTAAAGATTATTTCGTTTAAACACGTCCCACTAGACCAAGCTGCAAAAAACCCCATGCATGCTGGCCTTTAACACAACTAGTAATGCAGCGTCCATAACTTCCTTGGGCAACCTGTTCCAGCATCTCACTATCCTCAGCAGCCCCTTCAGACACTGGAAGGCCACAGTAAAGTCTTGCCATATGTTGCAGTTTGAAAATTACCAGAATTTTCAGATGTATAGATTTGTTTTCATGAAGAAAAAAGTTATGTTGCTTTAAGACGACCCCTCCCTAGTGACCTGTCTACACTATAGAATTGTTCTAGGTGCCTGCCCTTGAGGGACCGGCTAGGTGAGAAGATAAAAGAGGTGAGTTATCTTAGCCCTGCCTCTTTTTGCTAAGGGCTCCTAGCCCAGCATAGGGGATGCTGCCCCATACTCACCACCACCGCCACACACACTTCCAGGATGGTGGTGGGGGAAAGATGAGCCTGCTGTGGCCCCGGCCCCTGCTCGGACCCCGGCCATGGCCCCACTCCACTATGGGGAGGGATGCAGAGGCTCCACGTGGCCCTGACCCCAGCTTGGCAGTGGCGGTGTCAGCTTCAACCCAACCCAGTCTGGATCTGGTACTGCAGAGTGGAGAAGCAAGACCTTGGTGCTGATCTACCATCCCTCCTTACCACGGAGCAGACATTCAGTGACGCGTATTGAGTTGACCGTGACCCCCTGGTCAATAGGGGTGGTCCCAGATGGCTGGAGACTTGCCAATGTGACACCCATCTACAAGAAGGGCAAGAAGGATGATCCGGGCAATTACAGGCCTGTCAGCCTGACCTCGGTACCAGGGAAGGTCATGGAACAGTTCATCTTGGGGGTGATCACACGGCA
>JAOXOE010072969.1:0-29142 GCA_028565055.1 Phoeniculus purpureus
AGCTAGATACTAGGATAAAGGTTGGACTCGATGACCCTGGAGGTCCTTTCCAGCCATGATGATTCTGTGATTCTGTAAAAGCTTTTATTAATCCTGTAACAGCTTCTTCTCCATCAAGAATAGCTTATTGCTCCTCCCAGTTGTTAAAAGCTTTTCAGTGGTGTTTGCTTCATAAAATCTGTGTGATTTACTATACGAAGATCTGCCTTCCATCTTTTTGAAGTGATTATCCAAAAGGCAAGCACATTCAAGGATACACACGTCCTAAGCTAAAGAGGTGCCTCTCTTTCTGGAGCTATTCCATCTTACTTTGTATGTGCAGGGGAGGATGAACCTAATTCTCTGCTATCAGAGAGTATCAGAAAGAATGGTACTAATTCTGTGGCACGCAGGGGACAATCAGATCCTCTGGTAGGACTAAAGGATCAGATAAATTTTCTCATTTCCTATGTTGACAGGTTTCAGGAATGGAAAAATCTCCTCAGATGGTCATAACAGAGGTTATTCATCTGTTGTTGACATTCCCGAGAGGAAGAAGAAATTATTTCTAATATAAACAATGTAAGTGAATTTTCTGAGGGCATTTCCTCTTTCAAATGAAAGTATTTCTTGCTCCTTTGGACACAGCAGAGTTACAGGTAAAGTAAGAAGTGTACAGCAAAACCACAAAAAGAACATATTTGTAGTACTGGAATGCATAACCTTTTAGGTCTCCAAGCACTGCATATTGTAAGAGAAGAAATCTAATAACCTGAAACATCAAACCACATTGCGAGAAAACTTGGAGTGGTGTGTCCAGATACTTGCTCAAAGCAGAGTCAGTTATCTGCTAAGACCAGGCTGTTAGTACTTAGTTGTCAATCCTTGAAAGCTTCTGAAGACAGAGGTTTTACAGTCTCTGCCACTCTTTAGAGTGTTTCTCCCTTGCAAATTGCAGTAGAAATAGCCAAGACAGCATACCACGATGTACCACGAGATGTACCACGTGATGTACCACGAGAGATGATTGTTCACTTTAAGTTGGTGTATGTAGCACTATATCTACATTCAGTTTTGGAACCCCAGGGAAAGAAAGATGTTTCTAATAATATTTACAGTTTTATTATTTTATTTCAACTAATGAAATGTATTTGGCTTATCTGGATCAAACAGCTCCAGAAACACACTGGGAAGCCAAAGCACAGATTACTGACTTGATTACTGAATTTGTTTCTTAATTTGTGTACTTGAGATGCTATAAATACCTTAGATTCTCAGGTTTGATTTTTAAGCAATGCTGTTGTCTAAAGATGTATACAGGGCTTTTTTAATGCCCCTAGATACAGAAAGTGTATTCTTGAGGAGAATGGATTTTTCTTTAGGCTGTGTGTTCTTCAGCAGTTTTATTTGGGTTCTGTTACACAGCTGCTGTGTGTGCATACAGTTGGCTTTCCATACAGAAAGTCAAACTCGTGTGAAGACACCAGCTTTTTTAACAGCTTCTGTAGCATGTTAGTATTGTAAATATTACACAGTTGTATGATAGTTCCAGCGTTCCAAGCTCCATTGAGAAGGGCATTGCCAGCAGGTTTAGGGAGGTGAATCTTCTGCTCTGCTCAACACCACTGAAACACATCTGGGGTTCAGGATCAAGTTTTGGGATTCCGAGTGAATGAATGGACTCTCCCTAACCTGGTGAAATCAACTGACTACTACCCACTGCTCTTCCAGATCTTCCAGACAGGTGGTGAGGAAGCTGTATTGCGTAGCCTGAGGGGAATGAAGGAAGCCTTAGGACTGTTGGTGAAAGAGTCTGGGGCACAAATTGTATTCTCTTCATTATTTCCATTTTTGGCTGAAGACATGGGCTGGAATAAAGGGATTCAGCCATAAATGCCTGGCTACAAGCCTGTTGCTACAGGCAGGGCTTTGGGTCCTTGATAATGGCTGGTTTGTACTACAGCAATTTAAATCATAGAATAGAATCACAGAACAGCTTAGCTTGCAAAAGTCCTGTAAGATCATTGAGTCCAACCATTACCATAGCACTGCCAAGTTCACCACTAAATAATGTCACTAATCACCAAATTTATACTTTAAATCCTTCTCCACTGACTCTTTTTACAGGGGTTATGTAGTAGCAAGTGAAAAAAAAATGACCTATGCATTAAACATGACTTACACATGCAGAGATGGAATCATCCTTCACACTTGGGCCACTCTATCATATAAGAGTAAGTCCTTTTTTAGAGAAAGAAGGCTTTATGTACATCCAGCCAGTTTTTGTCAGCTGGAAGCTGTGCACTTTCAGATTAATTAATGAGATCTGTCCCACATCCTTTTGGCTTGGATTGAATCCTCAGGGATTCAGTCAAGAGCTGGTGTGGGCAGCTAGAGTACCAGGATGTCAGACTGAAATAGAGACTGAGCAAGACTGGTAGTGTATATGCACCCTCTGATGGTTGTTTCAATGCTCCTTTTAGTTTTATTTGCTAGAGAGAAAGGAGAGTAGGAGAGCCGTGGTAGTGAATACCTTCTGTTTGTTATAGCCTTGAAAATCAAATTAAAATGTTTTCCAAGCACAGCTTTTCTTGGCAATTAATTTAAATGAATTTTCTTTCAAGTGTGAATCCAAGGTACTGCAGATGTTGCTGATCACTGACATACTTTCCCAGGCTCCTGCCTGTTTCTGTTTGTCTTCATTCATTCTGAAAAGGTCAGAATAGGGGAGAATCCAGCGTAGAGGAGTGAAAATGATTTGGAGTGGCAGCATGAAATGTTGTGAGAGGAAAAGTGCTAAAACCAGCAAAAACAGCTAAAAGGATTGAGGCATTTGTAAAAGTATAATAAGCAAAGTGTGAAACAAGACAAAAGAAACAGTGGCCGGCTCTTTCCTGTTGTGGAGCTTTTCGGGTCACCTGGGTCCATGTAGCACACTGGCTGTGATACTGCCACAGCGTAACGTGGGAGAACTCACAGCTTTGGTTCTAGTGAGGTAGGATTTTGTCTTGATGGCCTTGGCTGTCTGTCTGCCAACAGACCTGCGATTTTAGCATGTGTTTTTAGTCTCTTGGGATAGTCTAGGTTGAGAACAGTAATTCTTTTAATTAAAAAATGTTAAAATAACGACATGAATGTTTTATTTATGAGTTCTCTATATAAAGTAAATACATTCTGCTGCCTGATAGAGGTGGCCAAGCCACATCTGTCCTGTGAATGCTGGCAGAATTAAACTTTCCTATTATTTTGGATCAAAAATAAACAAATGTGTCTTGCTTACTTGTGTCGACTACAATATTTAAGAACTTCAGTGCCAAAATCTACGTTGAAGGTAGCCATTAACAATCACAGCTTGTAAGATAATAAATCTGCTAAAAATTTGCCTCTGTGTTTAAGACAAAGAAATGTTTAAACTGTGAGTAGTGTGCCAGAAAAACATTCAGCAGCTGGTTAAAAATCAAATACAAATGTTATCATGCTTCCAAAACCCTGAGCAGCTTGCTGTTGAAGACCAGCAATTTCCATGCATACATTTGCATTCATTACAGAAGTAATCCTCCACTGCCCTCTTTCTGAAGAGTCCACTCTTTGCTTATAGAAAGCACGTGTTCAGTGGCTGTAGAGGTAAAGTGCAGATGCAGCAACAGAGAAATAAATCAAAATAAACTCTCCAGGTCCCTTAGTGGAGATCTAGATCTACTTTGAAATCAATTAGCCCACCCAAGTTGCAACTCCAGCTGTAGGAACTCAACTGAAGAGCGGTATTTTTGATGACACCCTTCAACAGTCTTACTTGCAGCATGTACTCCGTCCTGCAGTGACAAGAGTCTCTTAAGACACGAGTTTCTAGGAGGCTGCACTTAGTTTCTATGTCATATCAAATCTTCCCTAGACATAGGAAAGCTAATGCAAAAGCAATACTGCTAGACCAAAATGCTCACCTGAGTTCAGCCCTCCTTAATGGGTTGTACTTATCAAAATGCAACGGGTCTAGGAATGTTCTGGAAATGAACTGCATTTTGAAGGAGGAATAATGTGTAATTAAAATTAAGATATTTATTATAAACTAACAGGAATGAAGAAAAAACCCGCAGATAGTCCATTGTAACACTCTCTATACTGTGTCTCCTAAGCTTTACTTGGCTTCAAGCAAATGTGTGCAGCATGAAATACACCAGAGTGTTCTATTAATGGTAGATAGGAGTCAGTTCTGAACCATGCTCGACTCTAAGCCACTGAGGTCATTCACGGATTTGTCGTGGCCAACGTTAGGAAACTTCAGGAACCTTGTCAGAAGCTGGCCTTTTGTTTATTCCTTTCATTGCCACTGCAGCTATTTATTTTGTGTGTGTTACTGATTCATTCGCAGACTTCATTGCTAACAAAAATCTTCCTCTCTCACATTCGATTGTCAATTATTTTCTGCCAGCAGAGGTCACACAACGACCGTAGCTTCTCGTCGTAGCTGCTGCCCCATTCTCTGCAGCCAGCACATCACCTCGGGATAAGGGGGAAATGGAGGTAATATAAAAGAGAGCTGGGCATGACCATCTCTTTACATAATCATTCTTGGGGAATGATCTCATTAAGCTTTTTTTGAAGCTTAGAATTTTTTTAATGGTCATATTATTAAGACTTGTAATAATTTAGATATATTCTTTTGCATGCCACTGCATTCACAGGCTGCTCTTGCTTTCCCAGTGCTAAACCTGGTTCACAGATTTATGATGCAAATGAGTTTAAAATTTCCTCTAGGAAAGGAGAAAAGTAGCAGCTGATTGTTGGAACCCCCCTAGGAAAAGCAAATTGGTAGTCAGGAATTGAAATGAAAACATTAATAATGCATGATTCCATATCTGATGTGCCTGTTAGAATTGTCTCCTTAGTGGTATTTTCATCAAGAAAAGAAATGGTTGGCAATGAAGACAAAGCAGCTAAAGAATGGAAGTCTGCTATAGCATGTGAAAAGAAAACCCCAAACCTAGGGGGATGTAGTGTGAAACCTTCAGCTCACTTGTGCTCTTTCAACAGAAAATTATCGATTAAGAGATTCCATTGAGGGACTGGAGCTCCCTTGCACTAGGCACAGTGCACACAAGTACCAGAGGGACAGTTATTTCCTAGAGAATGAGAATCCTCGACGGACAGACAGAAGCAGTGAGCGAAAAAGTATTTTTTCCTGTAACTATTAGATGTTGAAGAGTCATTGGAAACACTCAGCAATTCATAAAACATTTCTTAGAAGGAGCAAAGATTTCTTGCCTTGAAAATGCTCTAAACTTTTCACAGAGCTGCTGGTGTTCAAGAAGAGAGGATGTCTCCCCTGGCTTTCTCCACTGGCATTGATTGGATCAATCTCCTTGCCCTTTTCTGTCTCCACCGATAGAGGAGATAAGCTGGTTTAGCGGTGGGCTTGGCGCAGTTGGGTTAACAGCTAGACTCAACGATCTTCAAGGTGTTTTCTATGATTTCATTCTTTGTAGGCTCTACTAAGAATGAGGGTCTAAGATAAGGAAGGACTGGAAGTGCTATCCTACTGGGAACAGAAAGGTCTAGAACCCTTGCTAGTTTTAATGAGATGCTGGTCATTGAGTGACTCAGATAGCTTGCAGAAACAAGGAGCATGTTGGCTCCTTTCTGGACCTGCATGCAGGGAGACTGATCAATCTCCTTGGCTGTAATATGAGGGTAAAGTGAAAACAAGAGCAGGACAAAGCCAGGGTAGCAGCCAAGGGTAATTATAATTTGTGAGGACAGGCACCAAAGGTGTTTCTGTAGCTGAAGGGACAGAACAACTACTATTTTGTTGTCAGACCCCCATGAGCATTCCAGGCTGCAATTCACTGCATTCACATAGCTCGTCCATGAGGTTATTACAATTAGAGCTTAGAAGGTTTGCTGAGCCAGCTCTGGGTGTCAGGAAATGTTCTGCATGCCAACAGGCCAAATTTGAGTATATTATCATAGCAATGTGAGTGATGGTTATGGTCCGACCCCGTCCTCCCAGTTTCGCTTTTATAAATTACGCCTTTAATCCTATGCACTTGGTTATTCTTGAGAAGTGGGAAACTGTGTGCTGGGAGCTGTATAGTATAGATAAATAAAATGGTCAGTGATAAGACAACTGTGTGGCACGTACTCAACCTTTGTGCTACTGTTTTTGAGTGGAACTCGTTGTTATTATGTAATTTTATGATAATAAGAAGAAAAACCAGAAGCCTCCAGCTTCTTTGATTTTGGATTGCTACTGCAAATACGGATGCAAATTCCATTTACAAATGTGTATTGATAAATGAAGTGTTATCTAGGATTTAATTTGACTCCATGTTTATATTACTGTGAGTGAGAAACACAGCACTATAATAAAATCACTGGAAAAATATGTAATCTGAATTATGAATAATATAGAAGCATCTGGGAAGTTTGGGTAGGTGCCAACATGACAGCCAATCCTATTTTGGTTTAAAAGCTTGAACAGTGGTTTATGAATACGGAACATCCTTCTTGATTATTTTGTAGCTCTGGGAACCAGCTACGTCAACCTCATTCAAAGCTTATAACTGGCATGAATTGGAAAGTGAGGTATTTAAATGCATGTTAAAAGTTAATTGCTTTAGGCTAGATATTTCTGTACAGGATGCTTAGCAGTAAAAGGATAGAGGTGCACAAGGAGCATAATCACCAAGACAGTTGCCAGAGTGGTGGATCAGATATGTGAGGCGATTCTAGACAATCATCAACTAGCTTGGTCTAGTTTGCCAGGCAAACCCACAAATCTTTATCATAGCAAAACCAAACAAACTAGCCTCATCATACATTATCCATTTCACAAAACTGATGTCGTTTCCTTAAACATATGAATTTCCAGGCATAAACACAGAAATCATTAACTCTATGTTAGTTAAAAGATTGTGTCTAGACATAGAGATTAGAAATCCAAATCATCCGTAGGTCTGTGCAGCTTTGAAATAACAAGAGAAAGTAAAACACATTTAACTTCATTACAGATCATGGTGTGGAACAGCGAAAGCCACGACAAACTATTTTTCATGCTTCTATTGAATAAGAGATTCAGTGGAATCTCTTATTGCTGTGGCTTCTTTTCAGTGCACTTAATGGGAAACAGTGATCTGTTGATGATGATTGTGAATGGATAGAGAACAGCCCCAAGGAGAATGACCTGGGCATGTTGGTGGATAAGAAGCTCGACAGGAGGCAGCAACGTGTGAATGCAGTCCAGAAGGCCAACTGTCTCCTGGGCTGTATCACAAGAATTGTCTCCAGCAGGTTAAGGACAGTGATTGTCCTTCACTGCTCTGCTCTTGTGAGACCTCACCTGGATGGCGTACTGCATCTATTTCTGGAGTCCTTGATATAACAAGGACATGGGACTGTTGCAGTGAGTCCAAAAGAGGGCCACAGGGATGATCATAGAGCTGGAGCACCTCTCCTATGAGGACAGGCAAAGGGAATTGGGGCTGTCCAGCCTGCAGAAGAGCAAGGAAGGTGGAGCTGGTTCAGAATATGATGGACTGCTTCTGAAAGAGCACATAGAGCAGAAAAGAGAGTGTTAAATAGGATGAGATCATGAAGAAGTTTCTTTAAGCAGGCAGAACTTCTTTTACACGTCAGAGAATGATAAAAACTTGGCCAAAACAAGATTGTTTTCGTTTAGTGGACTGTGTTAATAACGGTCACATTTTCTCACTGATCTGTAAAAAAAAGCTTCTTTGTATTTAAATGTTTATATGGTTTGGTTTTATGTGCACCCAGAGTGTAGTAAGGTAATATGTAGGTCTCACACTTCCAAAACACACTTTCTAACCCAAATGTGTCCTGGAGTGTTTGAGTACTATTACAAATGAAGTCCAGAGCTCTTCGTTCAATGACAAGAAGTTTGGTGAGTTTTGGATTGAGATTTTGCTGTGTTTCCTTAGCCCCTGGACGTTTCAATGAGTGCATTACTTTGGTGGCGTGAACACAAAGAGACCCAGAATGAGAAAGAAAACTGATGAGGAATTAGGCATTCAAATAAAACCAGGTGTTGTCACAAAGAAGTCCTCCCACCAAATTCAGTAATTTGGATTGCTGTCTCATAATTTTTTGCTTCTTGCACGGGACCCTGTGTTTGGTGTTGATCCTAATTGATTTGTGCTTTCCTATTTCACCCTGCTAGCTGTTCTCACCACTCTAGGGGTATGTTCTGCCTTCAACAGATAGACAGTGCTGCCTGTGTGTCAATGGCAGGGCTGATGGTGCATCTCCTCAGGGACTAGTTTATCTGTCCAGGAGATTGTCCTTTGTATAGACACCTACACAGGAGGTGAACCCAGGACTTCTTCATCCCTTGAGGTGACCCAAAGTTGCAAGGCATTGAATATTAATGTTAAATAGTTGTTGGGGTTGTACTGTTTCTGGGTAAAGTCCCAGTAACTGCCTGCATACTATAATCCCTATCAGACTTATAATGCTAATAATGACTTGGATAACTGCACCCAAAGGATGTCACAGGTTTGTGAAAAGTGGAATGTGGGAATACTGAATTTGGATATCAAAACACTCTTCTCAGGGAGATGCTTGTCCTTTCCTAGACTAACATCCATTTACAATTAGAATGAGCAGTCAGAAAAACAGAGCACGCTTCTAACCTCAGCATTTCTAAACTCAGCATCCTTCTAGCACAATTGAAATATATCCTCTGTAGTTCTTCCCATGGTTCACACATTTGTATAGGATCTGGACCAAAAAGCCCTACATATATTAAGCCTTAGAGTGTCAACATCAGATAGCTGGACAAATGCTTTATGGGCTTATCCCACCAAATGTAGGTCCCCAAAGCAGGGGGATTAGAGACAATGCTTTTATGAGTGCTATTAGGCAGAGAGGAAATAAATCCTTTGGTTGTCGGTGTACAGGACTGTATTATTGTCACATGCAAGAGAAATCAGGTTTTTAGCATTAGAGGCTTGCAGTTTGTAATTGGAATATGTTTGACTGTGCTTTTACTGTTCAAAGGACAACATCACCATCAAAGTTTCATATTTCTATTGTTTCATGAAGGACTTTTGTCTGTGGTCCTGACTGCATGAAAATACTGTACAGAAAAGGAAATTCATGCCATGGGCTGACTTCTCACTGTTTATGAAAACTGACTTACATTATTTTTATGAAATGTTTCATGCCAGATGTTGATGATGGCAGTTTGTCCTTCTGAAAAACCTGAAAACTAATCTAAGATTTTATGGGTTATTTTACTAAGTGCCATTATGATTCTGTTTAAAGTCTGCATTGTGTTAAACAGCATCTATGTTCCATTCTTGCATTATGCACCATATGTGAGTTATCTAATTTTCTAGCTAATACTTGCATCAGGCACAGCAAGTGAAAGAGAAGCTATACAAGAATGTTCATGTTAAAAATTTACTTCCAGAGCCTAGAGTCACATATCTCATCCTGATCCCAGAAATATGCATAGCTGATTGCATTACCAGTATCAGCAGAGCTACTGAAGTCAAGTAAATTACCTTGTGTCTCACAACTGAATAGTGTATCTCAAGGAATAAAGCTATGAAGCCTGAAGCTGTGATAAAATTTGAAAACAGATGTCAAGTGACATAACTTCCGTGCTAGCTTGAGTCCCAAAGGACTGTACCACATCTCTGCCTAATGTCATAACTGGGACAGCCGTAGGGGCATAGCACACCACAGGATATGACACATCCAGCTATGGGACTGTGCTGTTCCAGGTCAAACCATGGCTGTAGGTAGTACAGTTTTACAGAGAACACTTTGGTGGGGGTTGGTTTGTCCACAAGCCTGCCAGTAGGAGTGGCTGACAAAAAGTAGGATTAAGGTGAAGCAATTTTCTGAGATGGCATCATCCAAGTCAGCATCTGGGATAGAGAGCTCAATGTTCCCAGCCATGTGGGTGTTGAAATGCTGGAGCATGCTATCCAGAGAGGTTGTAGATGCTCCCTCCCTGGAGACATTCACAGTCAGGTTGAACAGGGGTCTAGACAACTTGATCTAGTTGATGATGTTCCTTCTCACTGAAGAGGAGATGGAGTAAAGGATTGTTAAAGATTCCTTCCAACCAAGAGCACTATATGATTCTATTCAATGATTTCATGTATAAGAAACAGCTGTGGGTTGGATGGTGTCTCCTCCACATGCCTCTCACAGGGGATACAGAAGCTGCATTTTTGCTTGGGGAAAACCAATACTTACAAGCTGACACTCTGTGTTATTTCTCTGGTGTCTTATCTCAGGTAACTCCATATATTGGTTTCCGTAGTACACCCACCACCATGAGAGTTTGTTTCCTAGGCAGTGGAGAAAAGAAAGAAAAGGGTAGAGGCTAGGCAGAACTGAAATGGCTCTGCCCAAGTGTTTTAATACATCTAAAGAGAAGATTTAATCCTGAGTGCCAGCAGCCACTGTCTGGAAAAAACTTTCCACATACGAAGGAGCTAGAGGATCCTTAGTGGCTGTCCACAACCCCGAACAATCTCCTGGCAGCCAAACACAGATAAATGCAGTACACACTCTTTTGCCCACACAGGTATCATCCAGAAACGCCGTGCACCAAAATTCTGAAAACAAAACCCACTAAACAAGATCAAGACCTGTATTTGGAGGCCAGTGACTATATGTATAGTCGCTGTGACAATCACTTACTGACTGTTAGTCCCCTGTAAGGATGCTGTGGATGTGAGTATCCAAGAACCCGGTATGCCCACCACTGTTCTCCATTCCTGGCACTTACATTGAAACAACTAGCACCGAGCTAAAGAAATCTCTTTTGCCATACAGATGTCCTCTAACTGATAGGATTTCAGATGTATAGAACCACACTAACCATCTATTATAAAATGTGGTGTAGTAAGAATAAGCTATCAATGTTTTTTGCAGTTGTAGTCATTGTAGGCTACAGACGTGGTACAGCAGCATCATTCTGAGACAGTAAAACATTATCCATTTATTGCTGTGCAGGAAATTGATCAGGTAATTATTGCCTAGCTGAATAATCCAGGCTTTCAGAAAACCAAAATAAAACAAGACTACAACAAAGAAACCCTCAAAGACCAAAATGCAGTACTGTCGTGACGGGGAAAACTGTGTTACATTCTTGGATAGTAAGTTTTGCTCCAGCACTTGCTTGCAGGAGGACTTCCCAGTTTTAGAGTACTTCTCCACTCATCTAGTTGCTTACTCCCCCTGCTCAATAGGATAGAAGAGCCTTGAAACAATAAAAGTAGAAAAAATGAGAAAAAGACAATTCAATTAGGAAAGCAAAACCGGCATGCACAAACAAAGCAAAACAAATAACTTTCCATTGGCAGGCAGGTGTCCAACCATCTCCAGGAAAGCAGAGCTCCATCATGCATAATGGTGAATTGGGAAGAGAAACACCATCACTCCAGCCATCCACTCCCATCTTCTTCTTCTTCTTCCCCCAGTTTTTATTGCTGAGCACGACATCATATGGTTTGGAATATCCCTTTGGTTAGCTGGGATCAGCTGACCCAGTTTTGACCCTTTCCACTGTCTTGTACACTTCCAGCCTACTCACTGGTGGGGGTGGCAAGAGGAGCAGAAAAGGCCTCTGTGCAAACACTGCTCAGCAAAAACGAGGAAACACCTGTGTTATCTACACTGCCTTTAGCATACATCCAAAACATAGTCCTGTACTAGCTACTGTACTGTAAGAAAATTAACTATCCCAGCCAAAACCAGCACAGTACACTTCTAGCTTCAATTCCCTCTGAAGTTCCTGAGAGTTGGAATCACAAGGCATACACTTTTCTAATACCATTGAGTTATAAGGTATGTTATAAGCAACCAAGCATGGGCAATAAAAACCACAGCCCTATTTTAAAAGGGTTACAGAGGATATTTTATGTAGTAGCCATCAAATATAGCTGGCTTTATGTAAGCAGTTTGAAGCAGAATTGCCTCCAAATGTGCCATAAGAGCACATGGGCGGTAGCAGCAGATTAAATGTTCTGTACCTCAGTGTTCAGCCAAACTCCTATGAGCAGGCAGCTATCAGAGCAGGGGAGTGGTCTCCAGACCTTGCTGCAAATTCTGCTGAACTTGTACCTTTCTTCCCACCTCCTGTAATCTCAGTTACGACAAGAGAGATCTCTGGGCTGTGCTCTGCTCCTCTAAACTGCCTGGCAATTGCTGTGACACCTTCTTCTGCTCACTTAGCTCTGTGAAAAGAATTCCAATGTTTATGTTTGTCATTAACTTTCCTAAATACATGAGTTGCAGTGAACTGGAAAGCAGAACTGGCCAGCTGGCTAATTCTTGTATTTCCTTCTTTCTAGAACCAATTTGCTTTCACCATCTTTTTGTAGCTCTCAAAAATAGACAATGCTGACTCTAAACAGCTTTAATAAATGACATGTCTGATCATGATAACTACTGACAAACCTTCACTATCTTTAATTCCCAGTGGAATTCCCCCACTGAATTTTGTTTGGTCTTGGAATTCGCTATTCTGTTGATTTATGTCATTTAGCAACGCTCATGTGACTTGGCCAATCAAGATCATCTTTGGTGGTCTGATGATCTGTTTGCCTGTCATTCCACTTTGGTGGTTTTCTTAATATCAAGGAAATAAACAGTCTCATGCTGCTAAATGTTCACTGCTGCCCACACTTCTGCCAGTCACTAAGCAGAGTGTTTGATGGTCCACTGCTGCAAGCCAGTCAGCATTGGATCAAAATGCCTTTTCTGCTACTTTCCTTTTGCAGTAGCAGAGGCTATATCATGACAAATCTCTCTCAAGGGAGTAACAATCCTGTATTTTGCTGGCTGGGTTTTGTAACTGAGCATTCTCAGAAGCAGTGTCTTAACTAACCTGCTCCCTGCTCAATTTCCCTCTTTGGTCACAGGTATTTATTTGTTCAGCCATTCAACTGGCTGGACTTTGTTATAATTCCTGGTGGGAACACACCATTAGGAATGTTTTTTCCTCTCATTTTTACCTTATCTCTCACATCAACTTGTAGCTCATTGTTCCACTGTGTACCTTAATTTCATACGATTTAGCACAGCGTAGCTGCATCAACCCAAGTGCAGATATGGACTGCCTCCATTTCATTACATTAGCAACGTCCATAACTGGCTCCAGAAGCAACAATCTCAGCACAGGTGACTTTCTTATTGTGTTATTTAGTTCAACAGTAAACCACTGAAATATGTTTTACAACAATCTTCATGTCTCATTACAAGTTTTAAGACCAAATCATTATGTCAAAGATATTGACATCGAAGTTCTCTGATCACATGGCTGCCTTACCAGGGTGCTTGGTGATGGGATTGCTGCTAAGTTTCACACGCACGTTCCGACATAACAAAGTATTACTCTGTTATGCTTTTACTGCTAAATAATAACTGTAGTAATAAAAAGAAATGTCTTATTCTATGTCCAGCAATGATTATTGCTATCATTCTCATTTCTCTCTCAAGAAAATTGCTATTGTTTCTATTCCTTAGACCTTAAGTACTTCCCAATTTCCACACAAAATGTTATACATACTGTCGTCCAAGGTCGATTTCTGTAACTGCAACTTCGAACCATTGATTAGGCAGGTCACTCAGCCACTAATGTGCATGTACTTCCACGTTTAACAGTGCTTAAACAGCTTGATAAATGCAATGGGGACCTTTGCCATTTCACACATGACTTGATTTTTTGTCTCCTCAGAGCCTGTTCTCAAATAGTAATTGTGTTGATTCTTCCGTCTGATCTCTAGAGCTTCCTTCCAACCCCTATCATTCTATGGTTCCTTTGGGTAACACCCTCAGATTCCATAGAAACTGGCAAACATTCTTAGATGTCTAAAACTGTCCTTCTCGGGCCCAAAGCCTACTTGTTTTGGACACCTTTTATTGGGGAAACACTGTGCCAGAGTCGAGACTGCATTTCCTTGCAGGAACCACTGTGTCTGAGTCCATTTCTCAGTTTCTCCAAAGCCTTTATCACACAAGAATGAACTTTAGTACTAACATAAACTGTGGCTACAACCTGCTTATATCTCAGTCAGCATCTGAGGCACCACTTAATGTCTGATTTGAAACAGCAAGTACTGACCTCTTCTCAAAGCAAAATCTTTCAATGTTAAAAAACAGCTCTCCTGAGAAGCCAGCAAGTAGCTCAAATAGATACACCTGGGGAGTTTTGTGTCTTCTGTGGTTACACACTCCTTTGAGAAGCACTCAGGATTGTTGTTGCCTGTGATCCAAGTAGCTCTTGTGTTCTTTCAGAGATCCTTATCACACCGATTTTCCACTTTTGGTTTAAAACGAGGTAGCTAGCTGGACAGCAGAGACCAGCAGCGCAAGGATGTGGTTAGGATGCTGTGAGCACAATCCTTCATGATGGGTACACTGAGGTGTAGTTGAATTCTGTGTTAAAAAGCAATCTGAATTAAGAGTGTGTTTTTCATCGCAAGTTTTCATTTCCAGTGTCAGCCTTTCTGTAGATTTGTTTGAACTGAGCACTGTGAAATCTAGCCATGGTGAATACGGTATAAATTTGCTGTAATAATGAAATGAACATCTAACATACTAAATTTCAGCACAAAGCACATTTATAAACTCAGTGTTTTTACTGTGTAATTGCTTAGAAAAATAATGTGAAGTAAAAAGTGGATTCTCCAACCAATAAAATACAGATCTGATTAAAGTGCACTTCTTCATGAGGTGTCCTGATATTTTCCCAGAGTAATGAATAAGGCAGGGCTTGCTCAACAGAAACTGTATAGAAAGAAACAGTAAGGGTGTTCTTCGCAACACAGGGGGCTCAGAATGGGTGGTTGACGTTCGTTGTGTCATAATGTAACACTAAAATGTAACACTGTGTCACAATGTGACACTAAAATGTAACATTGTGTCACAGTGTTACACTGTCTCACAACAACAGTGTTCTCAGAAAGCCATCAGTCATTTTTGTTTCTTTCCCAGTTGCTCTGATCACTTGAGCTGCCAACACCACCATCCTCCAGACACCCACCTTTCACATATTTATAAACATCAATGAGGTGACCCCTCAGTCTCCTTTTCTCCAAGCTCAAGAGACCCAGCTCCCTCGGCCTTTTGTCATCAGGGAGATGTTCTACTTCCTTCATCATCTTTGTGGCTCTGTGCTGGACTCTTTCCAGCAGTTCTGCGTCCTTCAGTATATCTTGCTGTCTCAAGTTATTAATTGAAGTCAGTGGCTGTGAAAGGTAGATATCATTCTCTATACCTGTTTTATCTTGGATGGCGTTGATCTTTCCCATGGCATGTCTGACGTTGCTGTGTTTGTGGTGGTAGCTGGAGAGGTGTTGACAGCACACCAGTGTTTTGGCTGATGCTGAGCAGAGGTCACACAGCACCCAGGCTGTGGAGTTGTTTTCCTTTCATAACATTCCCAACAGTAGGCTAAGGTGGGGCCACGCTAGCTGACCCAAACTGACCACAGGAATATTCCATATCCTGTGATATCAGCACATACATAAAAGCAAAGGGAAAGAAGGAAAGTCTGGGGCATATATTGATGATGTTTTGTCCTCTAGAGCAACTGCTGTGCATATTGGAGCCTTGCTTCACAAAATGGCAGATAACATCAACTGCTGATGGGAGGTTGAGAATAATCTTTGTTATTTACCTTCACTTTTGCATGTGGCTTTTTTCCCCTGCTTTATTAAACTGACATTGTCTTTACTCGCTCCTCTCTTGTTGTATTTTTCCGTTCCTTATCCATCCAAGAAGAAGGAGTGATAGAGCCACTTTGGTGGGCACCTGGCCCTTAGCCAGGACCAAACCACCACATTTTCAGGAGGAAAAGCAAGAAAGCACTAAGACAGTAAAGAATATGGTCAGTGTTCACATCTCAGAGACAAGTCCCATGTGGTGAACGCAACCAGGACAGGATGGTCAGTGTCTTCTCATTAACCCTTCAAGGGTCTTTAAGATTTTTAAAGGTTGAAGGCAGCAGCTTGGCCCAATTATGTAAGAAAATGTGATTAGTTTCTGTATGTCTTTTTGTTTGGGTTCTTATGTTGTATGAATTAAATATGTCTTCTTGTTTTCCATTGAATTGAGATAGTCTTAATGCCTGTACTTTCAAGAGCGGTTTTGAATCCTCCTTGTTTGCTTCTGTTTTTGTTTCAGCCCATTGACACATTAACTAAAACAATTAGTTAATCCTATGTCAGACCTGATTAACTGTGACAAGAGCTGCACAGTGTTGCCTTCTGGACATAAAAGGGGATTTTTTGGAAAGTGATTTCTTAGAGAGGGGTCTCTGTTTTAACAATATGAGATCTCCAAGGACTTGCCAAATTTAATTCTATGAAATTGTCTCTGAATTAGACACAGAGGTGTGAAGTATAAATTTAGTAGTTCAAATCCAGGTATGAGTTTGTCAAATACCAAAGCAAGATTATCAGTTTGCAACGTTTTGCAGACCTGAGTTCTAAAACTTGTGCCAGTAGCAGAAGATGAAAGAGCTCTATGGGGTTTCTTTTGCAAAACCCATGCTTTGCAAATACACAGGGATGAATTTAAGATAAGATCAGCAAAAGGGGCTGATCAAATGTCATACTCTGCAATTCCAAAGATAAGTGCTAAAGACTTCCTTAAAGGTCAACATCCCTTTAAACCTTGCGGAAAAGAACCTCAGTGTGACAAAAACATCTTCTCGTGATGCACAGCAGAATGACATGGATACGGGATACAACTTTATTTGCCTGGTGTATGGCGATAGCTTAGTCGAAACTGGTGGGGGGGGGGTGGCACATTCTGTTCCTGATGGTAAAATATGACTTTGTCATAAATAAGGAGTGAGAATGATGAGAATTTAACTCAGACATTCTGACTTCTGTCATGACTTTGATATATAATTGCTTAATGATTTCCTTAGGGAGAAATGCCACCTTGCATTTAGGGAATAGTCTGGAAGATCTGCTGAAAGAGACGTCCTAGAAAATATCTGTAGGAATGCATAGGTCCTTCAGGAGATTGAGATGCTTTTTGTGAGACAGCCTGTCTCTCGGGCCCTCATTTATTTCCAGAATAGTGCTGCCTTCACAATTCGACATCAGCAGGATTTTGAACTGTTAAATCTACATAGCACCAGGAAAAAGGTTCTTAGGGAACAGGAATCTGTGAGAAAATGTATAAGCAGTGCAAGGTAGCTGTTGTTACAGCCCAGATAAAATGGAAGCACTGGAGCAGGTTATCCTTTGAGAGGCACCATTGTTCCTCGGTACCTCTACAGAAGTCAGTAAATAGCTATTCCACTGTTAACATGCATACTGTTAGAAAACAAAGATGTGTAGAAGGATTCATAACACTTATCTTACTTTCTCTATGCTGTTATTTTTTTTTCAAAATCAGCCATGAAATTCAAAGGTGTAGAAAATATTAAAAAAGCAGATAGATTTTAATTTTATTCAGTATGCTATAATCAGCAATATCAGTGTGGGATAGCCAGGTCTGTTTGCTAGGTGAGCTGAATGTGAGTCAGTAACAATCTCAGTTTGGCACTGGATGCACAAAAAAGTGAGTATCTGTTGATTTCTTTAGTCCTTGTGTGCCAGGAAGTCAGCTTTTGGTGCATCAATAGTATCAGTCTAGTTTGGATCAGCAGTAGACTCGTGAGGCAAACCTCCTAACTGTGTCCTTGTTGCTGCAGCTTGGCCTCTGTCATGACAGTGTGCATGAGACAAGCCATGAGACAAGCTCCATGAGACAGCCTATAGTAAACTGCAGTTGTGGGTGGGCATTCAGCAACCTGGCTCAGACAAGCACCAAGTCAAAAGTATTGTTATGAAAATGTCTTCGTTAAGTTTGGCTTTTGCAGTTGATGGATACTTGCCAGGGTTGGCCACTCTTTGCCTGTAACAAACTTCCTCCATATTAAAAAGGAAAAACACAATTTAAACAAGAGGAAGACTTACTACACACTCTGTTTCTGTGATGGGGACATCACAGGTTCATCAAATATAATCTTTTATGTTCTGTTTGGGTAAAATATGCCAAACTAGGCTCCTTCTGAATGACAGAAGAAGAAACACTGAATATCCACTTACTGACCAAGACAAGGTTCAGTAAAAAACTGTGTGCAAGCATGTAATTAAAGATTAATAGTGGTTCATGTGTAGAAGGGGCCATAGGGGGACTTCAGAGATTTCTTTAGTGTGCAGCTTTGTAAACTGCTCATTTGAAAAACAGCTCTGTTTGGTTTTATTTTTCAAGTGATCTTTAATTTCAACCCAGTAGCAGAGGAAGAAAATGAGCAAATGCTGCTCATGACAAGATTGTCCATCTGGCATAGTTCTCCCATGTAATAGTATTAGGAAATATTAGCTGTGACTGTAACTGTGTGCAGTTTCAGCTGCCTAAATTTATCCTGGAAAGTCATAGACCTGGAGAAATTTGTCCAATCTTTCATTTCCAACAGCTGCCACATCTTAAGATGCAGCATCAGCCCTCCATGTGACTGTCTATCTATCCTTCATGTGACTAGCTCACCGTCCAAAGCATAGTTAGGCAGCTGCTAAATTTTAGCCAGGACCCCTGGTAGAGCTCTCTCCAGCCAGCTGGGCAATTCCCCTTTGTACTCATGAGGTCACTTCTACCGGGGAAGGCTGGCGTTCTGGCTGAAACCAGTGCACTTTGGCCTGATCTGGCCAGCAAAGCAACTCCTTGACAAGCAGCCATTTATAGCCCATGTCCAGTGCCATGCCTTTGTTTTTCTCTGCAGGCAATTCAAGCATGATCTTTCTTTTCCTGGAGTGTGATAGTGATGTAGAGCAGTTTGCTTGCTGGGACCAGTCCATATACCCTGCACAGAACAGGAGTGGGCTATGGGAGAGCTATGCCTCTTGAGCCAAGTCCAGGCAGCATCTGCACCACAGGAGTGGGGTCTTGAAGGAGTGTCTCAGTTCATAACATGGCACCATTAAGCTTACCAGTAGAGCTGACGAGGCTGATTTGGAAGAGTGAGCTGTCACTTTGAGACATGTTCACCCAAAAGACAATCATCATGCTAGTTTATGGGTTGAAGATGCAGCACATGCTGGCATAGCGTCAAGTGCTGGAACTCTATTTACTAAGCTGTTAAATAGGAACAAAAGGGAACTCCAAGCCACCAGGTCACAATGGAAACCCAATTCTATTTAAATACAATGCATAAATGCACAGCCTTAAGGTTGCTACAAAACCTTAATTGCAAGAAGCCAAGGACCAAGGTGCAAAGAAAATAAGCATGTACAAGTGAAGGAAAGGAACAAAAACAGGTGACACATACCTCAGAATATGTTTTATTACTACTTTGGGGGTAAAAATAGCAGTCTTTATTTGGAAATAGCTTCCTCATTGACTCCACAGATAAATCTAACAGCAAACTCAAGTGTGGTAGTTCCTGTACTCCACAATATCAGGAAGAATTTATTGCAGTATTCAACAAAAATCCTGTCCCTGAGGGCCATTTCATCTTTATTGCAGGCATTTATTGAACAACATCCTGGTTTGCTTGATGGCTCATAGAAAGCAAGATGAATTACTTCTGAGGTGGGAGCTGTGGGGGTTAAGGTGCGATGCAAATGAATCAAAAAGGAAACCTCGGGCTTCTGCCCTGACCGTTGGTACAGGTGCTGCTGGCAAGAAAGTAGAAAATCAGCTGTTGTTCAAAAATACTACCTAAACATACATGTGAATCATATGACAGATATATGTGAGCACAATGCCTCAAACATCTCAAAGCCACAAGAAGGCTTCTTGTTGCACAGATGCAGTGGAAGCAGCCAGTATGCTTTTGGAACTGGGCTTTTAATGGCAAATAATGTGTTTCATGTGGGCTTAAAAAGAGGCAACAACTTATACCTCCTGGAAAACATACAGTACTAGTGGAATAAATTCATAGAAACACAGAGTCATTCAGGTTGGAAAAGACCTTTAAGATCATCAGGATCAACTATGAACCCAGCATTGCCAAGTCCTCCACTGAGTCTGGTCTCTAAGCACCACATCTACATGTCTTTTTAGCATCTCCAGGGATGAGGACTCCACCACTTCCCTGGGCAGCCTCTTCCAGTGCTTGACAACACTACCAGTGTAAACATTTTTCCTAATGTCTAATATAACCCTTCCCTTTTGCATCTTGAGGCCATTTCCCTGTGTTCTATCACTGGTTACTTGGTAGAAGAGATTGACCCCCACCTCACTAAAACCTACTTTCAGGTAATGGTAGAGAGCTAAAATGTCTCCCCTGAGCCTTCTTTTCTCCAGGCACTTCCCACAGCTGCTCCTTGTAAGACTTGCTCTCAAGACCTTTCAGCAGCTCCTTTGCCCTGTTATGGACATGCTTGATGTTTGGCTGTTTAAACCAGAGCAGTGTGAAAAACTGCTCCATATAGCATGGAAACTTGGGATTGAGGCATAAGAAACTCTCTAATAATCCTGTTACGTCCTTAGCCACAACCGATTTATCTTCAAAAACAGAAGACAAGGGTATCCCAGAGTGTAGCAGCAAACTCCTGGAACATGGAGGAATTTCTAGTTCTGGATGTGCTTGATAGTGGAGTAACAAATATTACACAAGAACTCTCAAGAACATATTGGAATGCTAAATACATGGCTACGGTATAAAATACCAAACCTGAACCGCCGTGCCAGCACTTTGAAGTCCCTATCATGTCAGAAAATATTCCTAACCTGGAAAATGCCCGATTGTGCTTTGTTTCATTAGAGCAGCTTAAGGGTTTTTCCATCAGAACAATTTTCTGTAAGACAAGTAAAATTTACCTCGGGGGGGGGGTGTTGGTGGTGGTTCTGTTTGGTGTTTGAAAACAACAGAAATAAGATTAATTTTCCAGCTGGACAGAAGCTTCTTCCTCTCAGTGGCTACACACTTTTTACTAAAAACTAGCACAATCCATCAATGTAGTTTTTTTTCTAGTTTCATAAAATTGACAAAATCTTTCCAGTCATGCAGATCAAGCACCTCAGAAGTTCCAGTTCAGGCTGAGCCATGCTTTTTAAAGGTTCATACCTTCAATGGGATGAATCTCCATTTGCCTGAAAGCTCTAGACAGGAGAAACAATTGTCAACGATTCTCAGAGTAGGACAATAATTCTCACATCAACCTGATGGATACAAAAACCTCTCAGACGCTTCTGTAACTTCTGTGGTGCTGTAGCACACACTGCAGGATGCAGAGAATTGTATCGCTATTTAAATATGTAAGAAAGCCGAAGATTTCAAGGCTTTATATAAAGCTGAGTGGTACTTACAGTAACTTTGAAAAGTATCTCTTGTGTTTTCAAAGAAGATTCGTAACGTAGCAGAAGTAATTAAATCTACGTCTTATCAGCCTCGTTTGCAGTGAAAAACAATTTGCGCTGATCCAAACATTATTGCTTACTCAGCTGTCTCAGATAATTATAGACCATGAGTCTGTAAGTCCACAATCATCAGATAATAACTTGCAACCCAGTGTAAGTCAGGCATGGATTGTAAAAGATGGTGAAATAGAACATTAAGACAACTCCTCAGTGTGCTGGGACCCAATTTGTTCTCCCTATCACTTGGGAGACAGTCACGTCCTGATAGATAGCCCGGTACATCCATAGCTGGGTGATGATAACTTCATACATCTGTACTTGAGTTAAGGGCAGCAGGGCAGTGATATCCAGCTTTTGAGGTCAAGAAATTCCAGACCTGTGCAACAGGCAGAAAATACCAGAATGTTTTGACATCCAAGGTGGGTCAGAGTGGAAAAAGATATGAAAACTGGTCATCTCAGACCAAATAGCCAGTGATCTGAAAGTGAGACTTTTTGAGGTCCAGATCATAGGAGCTGAGTCCAGCATCTCACAGAATGACAGAATCATCAAATCCACACAACTCCTGACCACCACCTGCCAAAGCAGGACAGTACATTGCACAGGACTGCATCCAGGCAGGATTTGAATATTTCCAGAGAAGGAGACTCCACAACCTCTCTGGGCAGCCTGTTCCAGTGTTTTGTCATGTGCACAGTAAAGAAGTTCCTCCTTACTCCTAAATTGAACTTCTTGTGCTCCAGCTTGTGCCCATTGCTCCTTGTCTTGTCCCTGGACACAACTGAAAACAGTCTGGCACCATTCTCCCTACAGCCATCCTTCAGGTATCTGTAGATGTGAATCAGGTCTCATCTAATTCTTCTCTTCTGAAAGCTAAACAGTCCCAGCTCTCAACCTTTCCTCATAAGAGATGTTCCAGGATCCCAGTCTTTGTTGTCCTCTGCTGGACTCTCTGTGGTAGTTCCCTTTCCCTCTTGAAATGGTGACCCCAGAATTGGCCTCACCAGGGCAGAGTAGAGGGGGGGGATATCTACTGATTCATGGCATATCTCAGGTACAAACTGTTCAAAAGGCCAAGATTAAGTCAGACATCTCAAGACTCAATTACTGTCCATTGAGACTGCCAGAGCATTGTGAGCTGTACATTCAGGAAGGAAATTTTAACTAGAGACCTGTCTCTCTGTCGCCCACCTCTCTCCCTATTTCTGTGTTTGAATACACACACTTGCTAACACAAGTGTGGAGAGAGAGATATATATATATTGAACTGGATCTGTGTGCTTGTGTGCTCTCTGATCCCAAATCCCTAGTTACTGATGGCTTTCAGATGCTTCAAGCAAGGTAACCAGGGTAGGAACACCATAGGGCACACTGAATATGAATAGCAATATACTGATTCTTCATCTGAGCCCATGTGGTCCCAGATACATCACAAAACATGAAAGAAAAATATACTTGAAGGAGAAGCAAAGGACACAAATAGCCTTTAGAATAGATGTTCTTCATGTCAGTTGTTTGCATGTGAATTAGCATCTGTTTTCCTTTATATCAACTGAACAGAAATCCTTTAGGGCGTGAGCATTCAGATGAATGACAAGCTGTGATTTTTTTCCAATGTCTGACACAAAAAGTAGCCCGAATTTAAGAGTGTTTTATGGGCTTTTACTTCCTATTTTACTTTTCTGAAATTGTCTCTACAAGTTATTTTTCATCCGGTTCTGTCTGTCTTCTATGCAATCCTCAGTACCAAAACCATTTTCTTTCTAACAGGTGATGCCAATGAATGATCTTAACTTTCATGAGTGTGATACAAGAATTTTGCTCAGACAGATTACAAGGTCTGAAGATCCACTAGCTCTTGACTGTGCTAACGAACCTTCTTAATGAGGTCATTGTGTTGGGTTAATGCCTCAAACCAGTACAGTTATTCAGTGAGAAGAAGACTAGAAAGAAAAATACATTTTAAAATTGAGTGAAAAAGAAAATAATCACAGAATCACAGAGCATAAGGGATTGGAAGGAACCTCAAAAGATCATCTAGTCCAATCTGGGTGCGACTTCCAGTTTTGCTGCCTTTTAAGGCTCCTGGGTTTGCCCCCACTGCATTGCTTTCCGGGTTTTCTCATGAGAGATTCTGACCCTCAGCAGCTCCCCCTTAGCTCCCCCGTTATTATCCGTTCAAGGCAATGCCCAAATCACCCAAAAACCTTCATGAGAAGCATTCAGGGATGGGCGCTGTCAGTGCTCTGTGCGGTCTCAAATAAAACAAGGTATGATTAAAAATGGTAAAATATTTAGAAATTATTCCTGAACTCCTGTTTTGCCTCAAAATTTCTTCTTTCCTTTTTTGCCTTTCACTTTCCATTTTTTTGTGGCCTCCTCCTCTTTTGTCCAAAGTTGTGCAAATGATAATCCTGTGAAATGGAGCCCCAAGAAGCTTGCCAACTTTGCTTCTATTATAAAGGTACCCAAATGTTCAGCCTCACACAGCTCCCTCTGAACTGAGGTTTTGTTATTAATATAGGAACCCAAATAATGACTGATGCATGTTTGTGCCAAACTCAGCAAACTCTACCTCAGCTGGGTTCATGGCTGTTTGTCGCTTCTCAGGATCAGATCAATATGCAACTTCACAGCTGTTAGGTAACAAGATACACAATAAGATCTCCATTCTCTTCCAGATCTTTATAAACCTCATAAAAGTGACTTTCAAGTAATCTTTTCAGTTACCATTTGCTGTATTCTTTGTTGTGTTTGGTTCTCTTGGAGCCTGTAACTGCAGTTTCATGAATACCATACAAGTGTCTTCTAAGGAAAGGGAGCTTTTACTCTGTTCTTTTCTCTCCTTCCCCAGGGAGACATGGACCTCATGCAAGGTCACCTCTACAAACTCTCTTCTACAATGTTTCGCTGTTGGAAAAAGGCCAAAAATTACAAACCCAGTCACAAATGATGCAAGTACAAAGAAGTCATGGTGGGTTTTCTGTATTTATTACTTTTCCTCACTTTTCTACGGTGCAAGAAAGGTTGCATTTGGTGTGTCTACTAGAGTTATGACTTTCGGTGCTGTATTTGCATGTTAATGAACTTGTCTTGAAGAAAGCTACCTAAAACTCTAAACAGTGACTTCTAATTAAAAAAAATACACCTTATGTCCTGCTTTCAGTATGCACGTGGATGGACCCTGCCCTCTCAAGAGTCACCACACACCAAGCACCTTAGTTGAGAGCAGCAGACATGTTAATGTCACTGAAAACCCAAGTCTCTCCGCTGAGATGCCAATTTTCCAATTGATATCCATAACAAGGCAAATTTGAACTGGACAGATTTATTTATATGGCTTAGTAAATAATTTTTATGTGTGATAACTTTCCCACAGGAACAGTTTTTGAGATAGCTGCCAAATGAAAACGGAACGCTATGATACCGTGGTTGTTTTTGCATCTGTTGTCACTGCTCTTATTTACGTGATCCTGGTACATTTTGATGTGTTTTACAGTGCAGGCATATTTTTGTTGCACGTCTGAGGCATTAAGTTCATATTGATGCAGATAAATGGTACAAAAGCCTTCTGCTCAGCCCTTTTGAACAGAATACCTGTGTGTTCACACATTTCCCACCGGACTTGAGAGTTCATACAACTTCAGAAGCTCCAGGTGCTCTCCTAGAGATCATTTTCATTAATGCCTATCCTATATCTGCAGCCAAATTCCACTTCTGGATGGTGCCAAGAAGGTCAACAGGAGTGATGTATCAAAGCTGTCAAGTTTATACGGCAAATTGTTTGTGATGAAAATTATAAATCATTCTGAAAGATGTTATGTCATAAGAATATGGCAGAAATTAATTGGACAAGGGCAATAGTCTCAGCTGAGAGACTTCTTAGGTTAGGCACAGCAATCCATCTATACTGCATTTAGGTTCCAGCAGTTCAATCTTTGTCCTAAACAGTCTGTGCATTTACTGACTGCATTAGGCGCTACAAGTCTTCCATGTTTAGCTTCACTGAAGGCATAGATATCCTTTAAACATCCATAGTTTCTATAGTCTACCAAAGCAAAGACTGATGAAGGATACAATCTCTCTATTAAACGACTTCATTGGAGTATAGATCATGGGGAAGTGACATATTTATGCAGAAGAGGAAGACTGGCATAAGATCAAGTGCACAGATGCCTATTCATGAGGTGGGCTTCTGTTCAGCCTTTTTGAAAGGGGCAAAACCATCATTTGAAGATAGAGCTACACCAGTTATGAGAGACAATAGTTTTCTCAGGAAATGCACTCCACAACCTATTAGGTTCCTTCCAGAATAACCTTTTTATATGGTTCCGGTTCTGGTAATAAATTTTTCTCTGTCTGTCCAGCATTATTTGTCATCTTGTGTTCTAAGTGAAAAATATAATCATTCAATTAGGGAGGCTCATTTTGGACAAGGGAAATTATCAGTAGTATTCCACTGGTTAAAAAAATCCTTTTAGAAGAGAGACAGAATTTCAAAGATGCATGTTCTTGTTTCCTGTGTTTTAGAACAAAAAGGCATAACATTTTTGCATCTATTACTTCAACAAGTAGCTGTGACTAAAATAAACTCTGTATTTAAAGATCAAACATATGTTGGATGGAAACCTTGTTTTTTAAAGCATACTAAAATGCTCTCACCTAGTTCAGTGGACATGGTAGCACTGACTCCAATAGAGTCTTGGAGCAGCAAGCACTTCTGTAAGGAACATCAGTTGTTGTGGGTGACATGAGGTTACCCAGCTCTGCTGGCCAGCATCACTTTTAATTAGCAGCTGGGCACACAAAACCATCAAGAGTACATCTAACTAATTTATAGAAAATTCATCTTAATAGAAATGAATGACTGAAGCAGATAATTTGATTTAGCGCTTATTTTAGCTGTATTGCTAATGAAAGTACAGTGAGGGAAAGCTACACACAGAGAGACTGCAAAAGAAAATGTAATTTCCTGCTAATCAGGTGGAATTTAGCAATCTGTGCTAGGTTTTTACCAGCTTTTATTTCTCAGACACTTCAATATGGAGAGTATTCTTTCACTTTCTATTAGGAAACTGCATACACCTTTCTGGCAGTCCTCTTGAGAATCACATCACTGAATGATATCAACAAATGGTTAGGGTTCAAAGGGACCTTGAAGGTCATCTAGCTCCAATGACCCTGCCATAGCAGAGACAGCTTCCATTAGTTAAGGTTGCTTAAAGTCTCATTCAGCCTGGCCTTGAATACTTTCAGGGAGGGTACATGTATAACTCCTCTGGGCAACCTGTTCCACTTTCTCACAGTAAAGAGTTTCTTCTTAATATCTAAGTCAAACCTACTTCCTTTCAGTTTGAAGCCATTACCTCTTGTTCTATCATTACATGACATTGTACAAAGCTCCTCTTTGGCTTTCTCACAGGTTCCACTTAGGTACTGGAAGAGAAGTACCAAGATCAAGCAAATGTTACTCTTCTTTAGGTATGGAAAACTCAGGAATCTTATCCTTGATGAATAGTCAAGGCTGTTTATGAAGTCAGCAGAATTTTCAGGTGCAATGTTGACGTTTCTTTGGTAGCCCAAAATAATTAGGGGTGAAGCAACGGAGAAATAAGCACAAACAGCCCTGTAAAGTCTTGTGTATGGCAGCATGTACATGGATTTTCACACACGTGAAAGATGGCTTGACTTCTGTGCCAGTGGTGAAAACACTCCAGGTGCAAGAGGCTGTGAATGAGGAGTGAACTATGAGCTTGAAAAAGTGAAAGCTTGAAAGTAAATCTACTAGACTTCATGAACTTTCAAAACTATCTGCCAGTTCTCTCCAGCAGCTCTGAGGATGTATGTATAGGTGTATGGAAAATAAACACACTTGTGGCAAAATGACTAGTTGGATCCTACACTATAAAACTTCAGGAATGAGAAAATGAATCACAGAACCACAGAACATTAGGGATTGGAAGGGGCCGAAAGATCATCTAGTCCAATCTCCCCAGATCTAGCATGATCACCTAGATCAAGTGGCACAGGAACATGTCCAGGCAGGTTTTAAATGTCTCCAGAGAAGGAGACTTCACAACCCCCCTGGGCAGCCCATTCCGGAGCTCTGGCACCCTCACTGTGAAGAAGTTCCCTCTCATATTGATGTGGACCCTCCTATGTTCCAGCTTACACCCATTGCCCCTTGTCCTATAATCAGATGCCACTGAGAAGAGCCTGGAACCATCCTTCTGACAGCTGCCCTTTCCATATTTATAGACATTAATGAGGTCACCCATCAGTCTCCCTTTTTCCAAGCTCAAGAGACCCTCAGACTTTCCTCATAAGGGAGATGTTCCACTATCAACCTAGTTTCTTTCTCAGAGGGAAGAAAATCAGAATCTTAAATCAACACCTCAGTGACACAAAAAGGAGGAAAGGAGACGGGAATGAGTTCCTTTTTCTCAGTTGCCTTAGCATCAGACTTTAAATAACACCTAAAAATGCCGTGTTTTTTGGCTACATGACTTTTTTTTAGGACTTCAGGTCCCACTCCAAGTGCTGTAAGTCAGTAGAAATATGCAGGTACAAAACTACAGCATAGGAAAATGTTTGAGAATGACTTTATTTTTCTACTTTTTTTGCCTTCTCAGATTGCTGACAGGCCAATGGATCCTAATGGAAGGGTCACGATAGCTAGGGGTGTAGAAACACGGGGGAAAATTGAATTCAGTGTGTATGTGATCTCCATTAACTCTGGTGTGATTCATATTCAGGACAGGGTGCAATTAGCTTACAAATAGGGAAAAAAAACCAACCATGCTGGAGAAGTCCAGGAAAAACACTATCTTCAGCTTTGCAGAAAGAGTTGGATTCACATCTTCTCTATCTTTCTAACCGTTTGTGGCTGGAGATTTAACATCCCTAATCCACAGCTTTGTTTCCATTCCCAGTAGAGGCTGTGGCTGGCAAGATGGAAAGACTCCATATGCACACTAGCCATAAACTAATCTGTAGACAATATTTTGTGTGTTGAGAATTATTTTCAGATGGATTAACTTTGTCTATGATTTCACTGCCACTGACAGACACATCTACTCTCAACTTCACTTTGCTAGTTAAAAATAATTAAACTAACAGCAATGTATGAGTTACGAAACTGCCTAATATCTGGTTCAGTTTGAATTTTCAACCTGTTTGGATCTCATAACCTTGCTTACTTTCCCCAGAACCCCCCCAGTAGCCCACTCCTTAACCTTGCGTGGCCAAAGCTCTATACACCAGCGATGTTATTCCCCGCTGCCGCAAGGATAAGTGAGGGTGCAGTCAGGCTCCTGAGGAGTGAAGAGCAGACAATTATCTTGTCTTGGCTAGGTCACAGGGTAAGGAATGAGGACTTCTGGAGCCCCCTGATCTCACCCCCCTCACAGGGCAGTGATTGCTTACACCATCAGTCCCATCAGCCTTGATGCTGCCCCTTCAGTTTCCTGATAGTAAAAATGTAAAGATTATGTTAAATTCAGTCAGTTTTGTCTCATTACAGGGGTTGAGCAGCCCCTTACACCTGAGGCTCATTTTTAATGAAGTCCATTCACAAATGAAGTATGAAGGATGTTTTTGGTAGCTGAGCTGTCTCCGTAGCGTCTTGTAAAATTATTTCCTCAAAAGCTTGGATCACATTGCCAGTTAGTATCAGTATCTTACACTCTGCATGACCATCTTTAGGCTTCCACACAGTAATTTTGGTCTCTGCTGCAAAACAGTGTAACGGGTTGAAACTAAAAGACTGCTTTGCTCCCAGGTTTTAAGGGGAAAGGAAACCAAAGCAGTCAGGTCTCA
>JAOXOE010073018.1:0-17977 GCA_028565055.1 Phoeniculus purpureus
CTCTGTGGTAGGGGTTGGACTTGATGATCTATTAGGTCCCTTCCAACCCTGGTAATACTATGATACTATGATACTAAATCTTCCTACACGACTCATTAACAACAAGCTCAAGGTCTGTGTTAAGTCCACGGATCAGGAGATTTCACATGGAGCAGACAGAACATCATGCTGCAGTGTCACAGACAGTATTTAGGGGATTCTTTGTTCGGTGTCAGGTTTGCACTTCTTTCAGATCACGGCTTTTCTGCTGAACCCTCTGTGAAGGCACAGGAAGACCAAACCCACTGCTGCAGAAGCGGAGCACAGCCCTAGGCACAGCAAGCTCCACGTTTCTGCTGTTTTATTGATTACTACAAACATCTACCTAAAAGCTGACTCTTCCAGGCAATATTCTAATGTTTAGTTGTCAAGAGTTGTTGGGGAGTTCTGCCAGTTAAAGCTCAGCCAGGTCTATCTCAAAGCTTCCTCTGGTGCAGTGTCCACCAGCATCCGTAACCCTCTCCTCCACACTGCACCATTTCCCACTACCTCACTGAAACATCAGGTCTCCGTCTGTCAGACTAACCTGCAAAAAGTACACTTCTCTTGCCATCTTTTCCAGCCAGTAATCCTTCCACAAAGCCTCAAGGGATAAATTCTCTTCCTCTAGTCCTTAAGCAGATCTCTCTTAGGAAGAGAAGCAGCATGTTTGAGCAAAGTATTCAAGAAAGAACTACTTCCCTGTTGAAATCTGTGACCCCCTCCCCAAAAAAAACCACTCCTGAGCATTTTATTAGAAACTGACTGTCAATAACATGTGAGGCTGCTCACTTTGTATTTCTTCTACTGGGACTTCACTTGCGTTTCCCTCTCACCTCAGTGTGGGCAGCTCAGACATTTCAATACAAAACATCCAGGCAATTTAAATACGTTTGTACCCGCATCTGTCTTTCTGTATAAACGAGTAATGCTCAAAATACTACAAAAGGAAGATTTTGTTACTACAGCTACTTCTTTTTGTCATCTAAGGGAAAGGGTCTTTTGTCTGGGTACTACTAAGAACTCGAGGAGACCAGTGTTTTCTTCACAAAACTTCACAAGCCATTAAAGCTAGTCAATTTGCAAGCCACTAAGAACCCCAAAGGGTCTTACACAGCTTCTATTAACACATTTGTGACAGTCCATGGTAAGGGACTACCTGCAGGCTGGCAAACTTAGGGACTCAGTGCTTAACTGTTAAGAATCACAATTTTTTCAACGAGACAAGACGCTGTTAAGGAGGCTGACAGCAGTAAAAGCGGAGCAGCAGTTAAATTAGGATTTATAGGTGAGTATGTGTGCGCACACAGAATGTAAATGATCGATATGCTAAGTCAAATATTCGTCCTCTTTCCGGGGAGTCTGTTTTATACAGTGATGCTCAGTCATGGACAACACAACCTGCAGAGCAAACGCCGCAGCGCAGGGGAGCTGACAGTATCCCAGGATCAACCAACAGTGCAGTCACGCTCGCTGAAAACTGGTCCTCCCTCCTCAGCCCACACAAAATCTTCAGACAGTACCTCCCATCCTTCAACGTGAGACTGCCACTCTTCCAGAAACTCTAATTTTTCCATCTGTCTCTTGGCCTCGTTGATGTTGGAGCAGACAGCTTTCATGGCCTGGAGGGCTTCCATTAGCGCCGCATAGTCGCTGTGCTTCCTTGGAGTCCGCTTCAGTAACTCCTAGTCAGGCATTTAAACGAATGTAACTCAGAGGTTTGAACAGCCAGCGTTTCACAGAGCATCCAGCACTTTTCATTACGCTTTAACAGTATGAATGAACACGTAAACGTGCTTAGAACCACCCAGAGCTTCCCACTGCTACTCTCCAGTATGTCTTACAGATCTTCTTCCCAAGTATTTTTCATTTACACGTTGCTGATGGTAACAGACTCATCAAAGCAAGTTACTAACAAACTCTGCTATCCCAAGCCCTTTAAGAAAGGCCATGGTCAAACCCAGCTGAAACCAGTCTCATTAAATTCCTTCAAATGGGTCACTTCCATCCAACAATGGGGGCAACCCTACAACTCGGTGCAGAAGGGAGCTAATAATCATCTTGACCCAGCCAAACTCCTCCGTTCTTTTAACACTGATGTCAGAAGACTTGCCACTAGCTTTAATGAGAGCAAGTCTGGGTCCAGTATCTAATAAAGACATTATTCACTGTGTAGAGAGATTGTTCCTGCAGCTCAGAAACACGCTTAGCAACCAGTTTTACACAGAAAGTATAAAGTCCTAAATAAAATCTTGTCAGTACCTTCAGAAGAAGGGGATACTTGCATATTCTCTGTATAGGCGTTACCAGATACCCCTCCAACGGCACGTCTGTGCTCTTGCGTCCTCCAAGGAGCATGCAATTCTAGAGCGTGAACAATTCCACAATCATTTAAATCTGTCCATTTCCCAGAGAACAAGTTCAGAAGTAAAGACAAGGGCATATGCACACGGCAGCACTGCCTAAGCACGTGTATGTAACGAGGGAGGTCTGCAAGACTGTCAAGACAACAGGCTGGAACACAGGTCAGCCCACGAGTATCATCCATTACAAGGAAGCCAATGGCAGGCAACTCCCCGGGACACCTCCTTCATCCAGCCCGATTAAGAGAGGGGCTTTTAAAGTTTCAGAAGACACTAAATAAAACACTAAAAACATGCCTTCATACTTTCACAAGCATAAATAATTCAGGGCAGCCACTATAGGTGAAATACTGGGTGGAAGCATTCATGCATAATAGAGATAAAAGAATAAGGGTTGTTTGAGGGTCACAAAGTATGGGAGGGACATCACAGCACATACTTGGAATTGCTGCAATTAAAGCTGAAAAAGACCTTAAGTAATGATGACAATTATTTTATGGAGAGACCAGAAGGAACTGTGATGCAATGGAATGAGATAAAGCACAGCTTCAAAGAGTGAGACAGAACACTAAACAAAAGCAGTTTAACACAGCCTGAGGGGGTGTTGTCCACAAATCTGGATGCAGACACTTTGTTGGTAGGACAGCAGCTACACAACTGGGTGGCTGCTCCACTGCACATGTACCTCACACACACAACCAGTGCTGCTGGCGGATCTCTTTACACACCCGTAAGTCTCTGCTATGTAATCATGGTAAACCAGCTTCTGTCTTATCCTAAAAGATCCTCTCACTCAACCTGCCAACAAAACAGCTTTGCTGATAAAGATCAAACAAGGTAAAGGCAATACATGCTGTAGGTTTATGACACAACTGGCTCTACAATTAAAGACTCAAAAGTCTGGTTTCTATAGATAATCCCATCCCTCATGCCCTGGACTGTTCTGCCTGGCTACAAGGCTTCAATTGGACTTTCAAATCACCCACTCAGAACTCCTGTCCCCTAGGCTAGACTGCTGCCACAAGCAGGTGCTGCTGTTAGCTGGTGGAGATGCCAGTGCTAACAACTCATTGCCCAGTCCAAAACACACGGTTAGAACTCCAGCTCAAAGTTTACTCACCAAAAGAAACGTCCGCACTGTTCTTATTTTGTTAAGGTCAAGTAGAACTTTCTGTGCCTTCTCGTGGTTACTGCAGTACTCGTCATAGATACGGAATTTCTCCTTCTGCAGAAAGAATGAAATACATTGTTCTTCACTTGCCATTTCCTTTTTTTTTTTTAAATTAATAAAACATGGAATGAACACTTTTCAAATGCTAATAGCTAGTACAGTCTTCACTTTGGAAGGTCAGCTCTTCTGTGTTTATTATTTGAGGTCCAGCCTCAGATGAGAGCTATCAACAGTTTGGAAGCGTCACTTGGGAACTGCCATCACGGAATCATAAAATACCAGGCTGGAAGGGACCCTCAGGGAACATCTGGTCCAACCTTTCTTGGCAAAAGCCTGGTCTAGACAAGCTGGCCCAGTACCCTCTTTAGCCGAACACAATGTCAGGAGCTCCACCACTGCCCTGGGGAGGTTATTCCCATGTTCGCACTTTTGCCTGGCATCAAAGGAGAATGAAATTATAAGGCTGCTTTTGCTGTGTCACGCAACCCTGATCTGATGTACCCCCATCTGATGTGGAAGCACCAGCCTCTCCCATGTGGCAGAGCTCAGTCTGTCAGCCTGCACTCACTTCTTGGATATAGAGATGATGAAACAACACAAGTTTGCCTGTTTGAGATGCTCTTCCTTCATTCTGCTCCCCTCTCTTTTTTTATTAACAACCACCAAAAAGTGACCTCAAAGTGCTCCGTATTATGCAAGCAAGTCATACTCTGTCCTCACAGCTACATACACTTATCGTCATGGCAGTGCATAATAAAGGAAAACAGTGAAATGAGGTTGAAGTTAAAGGTAACACACATAATGAAGAAAGCAGCTTCCAACTTCGTGCTGTGCATGAGGCTCTGGCTGTAAGCACTCCTCCACCAGTGACAGGAAGTTCTTGTGAACGGCGAGAATATCTTCAATATTGGAGAACAACATCTGCCAAAGAACAGAACATACGTAAATAAAGCATCGGATGCAGAAGAGAAGAGCTGTGCAATTAGGAGACTAACCTTAACTGTCTCTTCTGTGACATTTTTATCCACTTTGGCTGTAGCACATTGGACCATTCGGTGAAGGAAAGCCTGCATGAGACAAGACAAATGAGGAAAAAGTCCTTTCAGGAAGACTTGAACAACTTTTGGCATTTCATGCTTGTCATTTGTTTTCCAAATTTCTTATATTTTGGATATAGAGCCTCATCAGAATATTACTCTGAATCAAGTATAAAGCTCTTAGTAGTCCTGTTATCCCCATAGGATATAAAACCCTACCCACAGAACATTAAAAAGAGTTAAATTGTAAAGTCTTACAGATGCTGAGAAACTGAACGCTCTCCAACATGCACTTTCACCCTGCACTCACTGCAATCAAGGACAAACTGGTTTTTTGAAAACATCACCCTAACAGTTAACAAACTGACTACAAGCCAAAATAAGCCGCTAATTTCTAAATTAAAACTAGCCAAGAGATAATATGAGATTTTTTTTACCATTGCAAGCTCAAGTAAGATCTCTTGCAAACCTATTGTAAAGTAAATTGGCTTAAACAGCAGCCAGCTGCATCTGGTTTTGCTTAATGGAAATGTTCGTTCTTCCATTCCCAAGAATCTCATCCCTGGGAATCAAATGAGGAGTCCATAACATCACTAATGAAATACCAAAGGAGTCATTTTTCTTAAATTTCACATTCAAGAACTGGAAATAACAAGACGAGATGTAAAGAAGTCATTCCAGAAGAAATAAGTCACAGTTCAGGTACAAAGGATGCAATTCATTTTTATTCACTCATTCCACTTACAAAGACTCGGGTACACTCTGAAATGATCTGCACACTGTAGACTAAGATCTCACTCTGATAATCCTTCACACAGCCACACATACCCGTTAGTCTTTAGAAACTGGCACCGCAAGCGCACAAACATCACGTCTTTCATAACCATTCAGCTCCAAGCCACTGTGCATTGTACACTGCACACAAACTCATCTACATTCTGGTGCGGTGCAAGTTCCATAAAAGCAGCAGCGAGTAACCCCTGTGTGGAAGGATGGCAGTCACAGCATCCCTTTCCTTCTCTGCTGGGACTTCAGCATCTCCATTCCCCTGCAGCGACCCTTTCTCTGACGAGGACGACTGTGTATCTGGCATTGCAGAGTTTTATGACTGCAGAAACGACCCCGGTTATCCAGGGCACAAACAGCATTTTGAGTCTGTGATATCACCAGCATCTCGTACGTTTTGTATCACTGCAGTGGCGGGGACTTTCTACTTCTTTAACTCCCTCTTCTCCCCGATTCTCTGTGCTTCCTTTCTGGTGTCTTACCAATGTTGAAAACTATCAGCAATTCATCTGCAGCACTTGCTGTGTCCTTCCTTGCTATGACTATCCACAGAGGCTCTGGGAAATTTGCTGAGCATCGCACCTGGCACAGGGCACAGCCAACCCCACAGACACCAACAGCCTGGTCAACTCTATGACTCTAGTTTTTGGCATTTTTTTACTCAACCAGCCACTATTAATTGTAATTCAGAACCAAGACAAGGGGTAGAACAAGTATCACAAGAACTACCTCTGAATCTCACATCTATTTTTATTGTCTGTAATCCTCTCTGTTCACAGTATTTCCCCCCAGACCAAATGCACTCATATTATCCCAGAAGACCTTCATTTCCTGCAACTGCAAAGGAAGGCGAACGTTCACTCGGCTGAACGCAAAACTGGGAACGATCTGGGACCTGTGGCATTATTCTCGAGTGACTCAGGACACTAGCGGAGAGTCACGAGGTCAAGAGGAGCACACATCAGCTGCAATACACATTTGTCCAAGAACCTGCATCTGCACAGCAGACTGAACCGGGGAAAGACACAAACTCTCATAGAACCCAGACACAAGGCAGGGAGGCTGAGGATGACTTCAGTGCCTTCCAGCACCATGGTGCAAGCCCGTATGTGACACTGCTAGATGTGCAAGCCCGCATGTGACACTGCTAGATGTGCAAGCCCGTATGTGACACTGCTGTACTAGATGCTGCGAGGCTGGTGTAGTTACACTTTCTCCTGAAGATTGGCCACTTGTCCCTACCAATGCAAATTTGCTTCATTACAGTAATGAACTACATCCCGCAAGTGAACGGATGTGATCATGTAAATCTTCCAGGGCGTTTACACGAGCCATATCTCAGCTGAAATCATCTCATGTTTTCTAGAATCATAGAACATTAGGGTTTGGAAGGACCTCGAACGATCATCTAGTCCAATCCCCCTGCCACAGTAGGATCACCTAGACCAAGTCACACAGGAACACATCCAGGCTGGTGTGAAAGAAATCTGGGCAGGGGGGAGGGCAGATAGGGATGGAGGAGTCTCCTCCCTCCATCCATCTGCTACCACAATCCTACTTGGTGGACTTCACCCACTGTGAAGTGAGTACTGCAAAGCAATGATGAAACTGGGTGTTTATGATGAAAATGCCCTGATGAACTCTCTCTCTCTGGAATGTAGAGCCACTTCTGACTCCTAACACACAACATCTGTGCTCTAGGACTTTACTAAGGAGAACGGAGAGCAGTCATCAGGCTAGAGGATGCAGAAGTAGCTGCTTTTGTTACAGTGCAAAATCACTTGTAACTAGGGAATGGTAAACATCTCTGAACTTGCAGGAACGAACACACATAGTAGGTCTGAGAGAGAAATGACTATTCAAAAGATGCGAGAATTAAGGGAACATCAATTGAGGACAACCAAGAACATTTCTTCAAGAACTAGTAAACAGAAAAACCAAGGCATTTGTCGACACAGCTTTGAGGGTGATGCCAACACAGAAACAAAGACCTCAAAAGGAAAACATATAAGGATGCCCAGAAACTGCTCAGGAGTTGACAGCTTCTGAACTAACAGGGAAAAGCTTTTGAAGACACACTACATAAACTGCTACTAACCATAGAAACAACACACCTGTAAAGAACTGAAAGACTGAAATCGATGTACAATTCACTAAAGAATTGGATACCCACAGACACACAAAACCAGAAACTCCTCTGAAACAGCACTGAGTGGTTTCTAGAAGTTCTGCCATAACTTCCAAGTCTGCTGCTTGAAGTCCCGACTCTTTATTGAGCACAACACATGAAGGAGCATTACAAGCTGCAAGGACACAGCTGCACAGTCCTTGCTCCTGGACTGAGCCAATTGATTGCTACACGATTCCCATGCTCATAAATCAAATAACACCACCACCAAAGGGAAAAACCATCTCAAACTCAGTGCAACTTCATTTATCACACACACATGCCACTAAATCATGACTCATCTTTGTTTCCAGGGGTACACTGTGTGTCTTGCTTAAGTTCCTTCAAGATTCATAGGCATCAGTGTGGATGTTTCTCAGTACAACATCGAGCAGAGCAAACAAACCATCCTTGGGACGCTCAGATTGCCACAACCCCTGCCTCCGCAAAGTCTGAAATTCAAATCACAAACCTCAACTTCCTCAAGCATCCTTCTGGAAAGTTCGTTAACACAAAATAGCATCTCGGTGACCAGTGCACAGCTGTTTCGGAGGAGACAAGCCCAGAACTACTGAGAAAAGTTCTAAACAGGAAGAGTTTGATAATCTTTATAAGTTGGACAAAACTGCAGACCAACCCATGCAGTACCAACACAGCCTTCTGAAACAGAAGAGCAGCTACACATAAAATACGTCATAGTTCAGGGCTAACTCCATCTGGGTCCTACCAGGGACATAAACACTCTGTTTCTGGCTATGGCTCCAAGTCTCTGCATCATGCTGGTATGGAGGAGGACATTCACCTCTACCTTTGAGAAGTGTGGCAAAGAATTACGCAGAACATTCTACACTAGTAGTACCAATTAACAGCTGCATCCTGCTCAGGATTCTGTGTTACCTGAAAAATACTTTTCACACACTTTCTGTGCCAGTTCCTGTCTCACCTTCTTTACCCTGTTTTACCCCTCGCTTGACATGATGGTAAAATATTACAGGAAACACCCAGACTGAAAAATCCAAAGAAAGACTGAAAATCCAAATTCAAGGAATGACGAAAGCCTCAGTTCATGATGCCGAACACACACTAATGTGTTGCCTGGCCGTTGATCTGCTGCTATTATGAGCAGCGGCGTGTTTTCACAGAGAACGCACAGTGAGTTCCTGTTGCGGGGATTTTTCCTCTGGTCTTATCAAAATAAGAGCAGCCGTGGGTTGTCTGGTGGGTCTTTTTTCTCTGTACTTGCTCTGTGTGTTGGTTGAAAGGATGAAAAAAACCCCTAACAACAGTACAACTACCACAGCCAGCACAAGAGGCTGCCAACAGCACAAATGACTTCTGACATCTGGAGTGAAATCAGGGAAGACAAAGAAGGATCTTCTGCCTGCAGAAGTTTCCCAGGGCACCAAGAGTTTTTGCCCTCTCAACAGATGACAAATTAAGCCCTGAAATTATGTCAGAGCATCCGGATCACAAAACAAGTCTAATTATTTTCCTTTTGTGAGCCTAGAAAGAAACATCCTTCTTCATTTAAAAAAAAAAACACAGAAAAAAGTTACTTGTAAAATAAAATAAAAAGGAGAAGGTTACTTATTTTGTCCACTCAAGACATCTCCTCTTCTTGTTTCTACCCTCAGGTCTAAACTGTCACAACCACCACCAAGGTGGGCTGTAAAGACTCATTTCCACTAAGGCCACTTCCTGTGTACTTTTGTCTTAGGAAATCCAGCTCAGCGGAAGAGCCCAACCGTGCTGCAGCCTGCTGAGTGAAGCCGGCACAACGTCTGGTACATTAACAGGGGCTTGCACACTGTCAAAAGACAATCCCAGAAGAAATCCACAGGAAAAAAGTTCACGCAGGACACTTTTTATGAGTGTTTCTGTGGTAGCAGATCCTATCTCCACAAGTTCTGAGAGGCAGCGCTGACACACCTGTGGGGTTTGTGCTCACGTTCTCAGTGTAGCTGTAAGCACACCAACAGTGAAAGACAGTTGGCTCTTTGCACAGTATTCCAGATGATCCTAGAGAGAAGACAAAGACCTACACTTGGGAAGAAAATCCCTCGGGATCAAGGGTGACTAGTATTATCCAGGCTAATTCAGCTCAGGGACATCAAAGCAGTACCTTGAACAGCAGCACCAGCGAACGCCTGTCGGATTCCAGGTCCCAGGAGATCACCCTGCTTGTTTTGCTGAAGCGCTTTGCTCTGTTTTACCTCAAAAGCCCACGCTCACAGAAGACTCCTGCAGCAATAGCAGCTGTGCTGAGCACACAGTGCTCACCCTCCTGTTCCCATTAACCTGTGCCAGAAGCAGTGGCTACTGAACAAAAGGCTCTTCTCTCTCCAGTCATTCCCCAGCTGAGGCACCACCTGTTTCTCCCATCCTGTCTGCACAATTGGATGAATCACATGCAGCAGCGAGCATCAGCCAGGCGTGAAGATTCTCTCTCTCCACACTGTACCTAGAGCCACTTTCAAAGCTGCCTTCAGATTCTGCTGTCTGTAGGGACAGCAGACTAAATGGACCCCATCTGCAGTACTTCCCATTCTAGTGCTAATTTCCTTTCCCAACTGACCAGACTATTCCCTCCTCCATTCACTCAACCCACAGGCTCATCACTCTATGTGAAAGAGCACCCTGGGCTCCTTTCCTTAAAGTGAACAAGAACTCAGAAGTAAGCACACAGCAAAGACTGCACTGGGCACACACGGATCTTCCTCCCAATCACCTTGTCTGCATTTCCCTCATCACTTACAAGATCTTTCACACTTTTTACTCCTCATGTTGCTCATGCTTTCCTGCCCACTAAGACTCTTACCAGTTTCCTTCTTAGACAAGGAAGGGCCTCCTGAACTGATTCCTCGGACCCGTAAAAATCACCTGAGCTATGACTGTGCTTTCACTTTTGATCTCTTCCTTCCTTCCTTCCAGCTCCATACCAAATGAAAGCAAGAGATTTATAGTCAAAGTCCAGCTCCCCTCAGCCAGGAGGGAAGTCAGATGTCTCCACCCTCTTCCTTGTACCAAAGACATCCGCAAGATTTAGTGCAACCTTTTCCTGGACCAAATCAGAAGATCCTCGTTTCCCTTTTCTTCCCAGATGTCAAGAACTCTGTCACACCAATACCCAGGATCCTCATTTTGGGTAAACAGCTTGAGGACTAGCTAGGCTCTTGCTGGTCACTACCAGTTTGGCTGATGAGAAGCAATGGAGTCACTCACGTGCTCACAGTTAAGATCATGCCTAAGTCAGTTCCAAAATGAGAGGCTGGATGGACACCCATCTGCAAGCGGAGCAGAAGCAGAGCCAAATATTTCTGGTAAATGTTTTATGAACCATAAAATATTTCCAGTATGCCTGTGAAGTACAAAATTAATCTTAATTCTGTTTTGATAAAGATACTCTGGATTAAAAGAGGTCCATACATATGTGGAATTCCCTCTGGTACTACATCACAGCAGAGCAAATAACCCACTGCTAATCACACACTCAGAGAACATCAAGGATTGGAAGGGACCTCGTAAGATCACCTAGTCCAATTCACCCCATCAGAGCAGGATCACCTAGATCCAGTCGCACAGGAACATGTCCAGGTGGGTTTTAAATGTCTTCATAGAAGGAGACTCCACAACCTCCTTGGGCAGCCCCTTCCAGTGCTCTGTCACCCTCACTGGGAAGAAGTTCCTTCTCACATTTATGGGGAACCTTCTATGCTCCAGCTTACACCCATTGCCACTTGTCCTATCAGTAGATGACATTGAGAAGAGCCTGGCTCCATCCTCCTGACACCCACCCTTCACATATTTATAGACATTAATGAGCTCACCCCTCAGTCTCCTTTTCTCCAAACTAAAGAGACCCAGCTCCCTCAGCCTTTCCTCATAAGGGAGTTGTTCTACTTTGTTCATCATCTTTGTGGCTCTGTGCTGGAGTCTCTCCAGCAGTTCTGCACCCTTCTTGAACTTAGGGGTCCAGAACTGGACACAATATTCCAGATGGGGTCTCACCTGAGTCTGTAAGCAATATTGACAATAAAAACATGACTGGGAGCCCCTGAACAAGCAGAGTCCTTACACCAAATATCTGCAGAGGATACAGATCCACAAGGAATCAAAAAACCTGCCTCCAGTTGCTCTTGGAAGTCTATATGACACCCATAGAGCTTTCCATGCATTAGTAATCAGTGGTGGTGTTCACCACACACATAAGGTAATTTGTTTGGAAGGTTAGTTGGCATCTTTGGCACTCAGAGACCATCTTTTCAGCTGCACTTTCAGTGGCAGAGGTAAAAAGTCGTTTACATTTTGCAGCCCCTCTAGGCCAGCCCAATTGCCCAGGCTGGGGCATCTAGTGTGGTTTCCACACCAAACGAGGACAGCACGGAAGGAGTTTCACCATAGCCTTAGCTGTTTCTGAAACAATTTTTGCCCAGCAGGTAGAAATAAAGCTGGCATTGCTCTTCAGCATCTTTAATTTCTGCACCAGCAAAGCTAAGCTCCACTAGTGAGCACTCAGCACCTGGGGGCACCCTCCTGGCTCAGCTCCGAGCAAACACAGGAAACATCTAGTCTTGCAACTGGATCTGAAAGCCCTTGCTACATATATATTTTTTTTTTACAAGCTAGCTTCATCCTGGTCACATTAGAACTGGTAGTTCTGGTGCCCAGGACAGCTAAGTGTTCTCCTGCAAGCACAGCCACTATGGTGCATACGACATATAATATTTCCCAGTCCGAAAAAACTGCTCTAGGCTTCTCCAAGCTCATGTCAAGAGAATTTCGAACCTCATTTACAATTAGCAAACCCTAAGTAGACTTGTGGCCATTTATAATCTGTGTCACCAGGCTATGAAAGCCTCATCCAAAAGCAGGGAGGCAGCAAGTCCCGGTGGGCAGAAGGGGCCATGCTCTGCCCTTATCAGCTTGTGATCCAGGTCCTTAATAAGAGGGTGATTTTATTGCTTTGCTCTACTCTGGATTTCTCTTTGGCACTGCATCAGTCCAAAACATTCACACAAGACTGCTATTTGTCACCAGAAATAGTTGAGTTGGGACTCTGTACATCATGCATGTCACACCATCTCCAAGGAAATGTCAGGAAATTCCAGGGAAGTCTCCATGGCCCACCCCCACACACATCCAGCCAGCATTTAATATTAATCTTAGGAGCCATTTCAAAGTTCTGTAAGAATAACCCCCTGATTTGATGTACATTTAAAATACATCATACATGTGATTACCGGCATTAAGTTTCCAGGAGACATTCCCACTACGCTAATAATCTATTAGCACTAAGCAATTCCCATTTTGCATTCACAATTTAGAGTATCCTTGACTCTCTTGCAGCTTTGCCACAAAGATGATGAAGGAAGTGGAACACCTCCCTTATAAGGAGAGGCTGAGGGAGCTGGGTCTCTTTAGCTTAGAGGAGACGGAGGGGTGGCCTCATTAATGTTTATAAATATGTGAAGGGTGGGTGTCAGGAGGATGGAGCCAGGCTCTGCTCAATGTCATCTAGCGATAGGAGAAGGGGCAATGGGTGTGAGCTGGAACATAGGATGTTCCACATAAATATGAGAAGAAACTTCTTCACAGTGAGGGTGATGGAATAATGGAACGGGCTGCCCAGGGAGGTTGTGGAGTCTCCTCCTCTGGAGACATTTTAAAACCCGCCTGGACATGTTCCAGTGCAACTTGGTCTAGGTGATCCTGCTGTAGCAGGGGGATTGGATTGGATGATCTTTCAAAGTCCCTTCCGATCCCTAATGTTTTGTGATTCTGTGAAACATTTAAGCCAAAGAAGAAAGGTCAAAAGAAATTAAGCAACTTGCTGAAGTGGCTTAAAATTTAAAAAAAATAAAAGGGAGGCAAAACCCAGGTGTCTTCACGTTGGCTAAGCATTCTTAGAGATTCATTTGACAGCCCTTCAAAGGTCAAAGCTGTACAGAGGCTGCAGAAAGAAACTAAAAATATGATCATCAGAAACAGATCCATTTCATTTTAGATGCCCCCAGAACACTCTGTATCATGCAAGTGTTGTGAGAAAAACCTCTTGAGTAGGATCAAAACTATACTTTATGCTGAGTTGCATAAAAGCAGCTCCTGTCAATGCTTGAGCAGGGGGTCCCAAGCACTACAGGTCAATCACTGGCCAGACGAGCCATTAGAAGGAGCCCCAGCACCTCTAAAACCATCTGAATGTTTGTCATCCTCTTGAAGAATTTGTTTTTATAAACAGATGTTTGGTTCCTTTGCAGAATAAAAACAAACTAACTAAGAAAAACCTCTCAAAAAAAGGCTGAAAACAAAAGGCAAACCCCACCTTTGATTGAGAAATCGGCTAACCAAGCTCTGCAGAGAGCTGGAGCAGTATAAACATGCAACATCTCTGCTGACTTTGAAGTGCAGTGTCTGCAGACACCCCTGAAGCAGCCAGGCAAGAGGTGATGCAGGAAAAGCAAAGCACTTGTAAGACCCTCCAGCAAACGGCTCAGCCTGCTGTCAGCCAGAAGCACCAACATCCAACAGTTATACCAAGTGAAGTGCCCTACAGGAATTTCCTGACCCAATTGAGAAGGTCACATTTTATTTTAAACTTTTCAGCACTTTAGGCCAGGCTAACAAAATATCCACTCTTGCTCCTCTCCTCCGTGTCCCTGTCTTCCCTTATGCTCACCCTGAACATCTCCCATTCAAGCGAGCACCTCTAGCCACATGGACTGCCTACAGTCAGCAGCATGAGGAGGTCAACGCACAAAGTCTTGAGCTGCTTGAGTCAGCTCTTCATTTTCTAGCTGAAAGCTTCCCAGGGGTACTAATCCTGCTCATTCTGGCCCAGCAGCTCACAAGCAGTGCTGCTATTGTCACAAGTCACCTTAATCCTTAGACTTGCCACCATAGTTCTTACAATCTCAGAGTTGTAACTCTCCTGGTTCTCACACCCTGATCCTCTTCCTAAAGCACCGAGGAACACTAGAGCTGGATGCTGAGGGGCTTTGCTTCTGAGGGCAGGAAGAGGCAGCTCCTGGTCTTTGGCAATGTGCTGGCTGCATTGGATAGTTTTGGTGCAGAGATTTAGCTCTAATTCAGTTTTCCAGTCAGCTGGCACCATCCCACCTGGTTCTCCCAGCAGGGAAATGCTCCAGGAAGGGGCATTCAGTTTGGAGAGATAAACAGCACCAGTTGCCAGCAGGGGAGATTAACTGTTAAGGTAAGAAGGTTGTCAGCAAAGCTGGGCTGAATATTCTCAGTGCAACTTGAGACTCGGGTGCTGACCTCCGCATTCAGGTGAGCACAGGAGGAAGCTCAGCTCACACTGCTTTGGAAATGCACCATATCCTCACTAAAAGGGGTCTAGCTTCACAAGATCAGCTTTGAAATAAAATGTTTAATAGTGAGTGAGATTTGCATTTAAATGGGCCAAGTGCTGGATGGTTGAATGCAGCTGTGGCAGCTGGTGAACTCTATCCAACCCCAGGTCTAGACAAGAGCAACAGACCTTCTCCAAAAGGCACTTTGCAAATTTTCCACAGCTAAGGGCATTTAAGGGCAGTATGTCACAGAAGTGGATGAATAATCACAACCACAGGATGTTAGGAGCTGGAAGGGACCTCAAAAGATCTTCGAGGCCAACTCCCCTGCCAGAGCAGAACCACCTGCAGTAGGTCACACAGGAACATATCCAAGTGGGTTTTGAACATCTCCCAAGCAGGAGACTCCACAACCTCTCTGGGCCGCCTGTTCCAAGGGTCTGTTATCCTCATGGTGAAAAAGTTTTTCTTTATGTTTATATAGACCCTCCTGTGCACCTTGTCCTATCACTGGATGCCACTAAGAAGAGCCTGGCACCATTTCCTGACAACCATCCTGTACACATTTATAAATACCAGTGTGGACACCCAGCTCTGTCAGCCTTTCCTCATCAAGGGGATGCTCCACTTCCTTCATCATCCTCATGTCCCTGCACTAGGCTCTTCTGAGCAGTTCTTGTCCTTCTGGAGCTGAGGGGCCCGGACCTAAACACAATATTCCAGACACAGCCTCACCAGGGCAGAGTAGAGGGGGAGGAGAACATCTCTAGACTAACTAACCACATACATCTTCTAACTTCACCCCATTTGGCATTTTGGGTCCTGGTGTTGCCTTTTACAGCTGATTCAAGACCCAAACACCACAGTGGTGCCCAGGCACTCACAGTTCACAAGCATCTGGCAGAGCAAAGAGAAGAGTCTGACATATCAGGTTTGGGTAAATGGAAACACACGCAACATTATTCACATGGCAAAAATGTACCCGGAAGTTTCCATGACTCGCAAGCTTGCCTTCTTTTATTTATATACAGATGTATGTATTTTTAAATAAAGCTTGGCAGCAGTTCAGACCTAGGATTAAAATAACCACTTTGTGTCATCCTAAGGCAAGAGCAGAGGGCACTGTGATGCTGATGTGCCTTGAGGCTGGCACAAACGCTGCAAGGTCTGACTCCTCCTGGACAAGCAGAAGGCAAGAAACACCCTTTTTCAGAGTCGTTATTGGGAGACACTTCTGTATCTCTTCCCTCACGTGCTGGATGTGATTCAGAAAACTCAGTTTAGAAGATATTTAAAAGCAGACTCCAGCTCCTAACACAGTGCTAACCTGTGCCACACACAGGTCCATCTGGAGAACATCCACTTTAGGCAGTAGCAGTAGATGGTAGGAGTGCTCAGTCCATCCTGAAAAGCTACAGGACTTGAATTAAAGGTCAGCTTCTCTAGGGCTGCTATTGCAAGATAATCTGGCTTTTCATTTAGAAATAGATTTATTTCCTCAGCTATGAGGGCCCAAGTGTTTGAGAACAAGAACTCAATGTTCACAAGCCAATAAGCAAACAAAGACCCTGGAGTCTCTTGTGGACTGGGACTTTGATGAGTTTCTCTGTACACAGCTAAGAGAAGTTTCAGAGCAGCCTTCCAACCTCAGAGTCACACCACATGGAAATCTGGTTCCCTGACTGCAGTCCAGGCAAAGGTGCTCAGTGATTTCTGCAGGAGACACTTCTGAGGGACACACCTTGCTGTTTTCAGCTAATCCAAGGCTCTAACTAAAAGCAAAAGGTGCATTTCCCCTTTGAACTCTGCTGAGCATGAGGTCAGACCCCAACAGTGCCAATCTGTGGTAGGGAGAATCACAGAACATTAGGGATTGAAAGGGACCTCAGAAGATCATCTAGTCCAATTCCCTCTGCCACAGCAGGTTCACCTAGACCAAGTCGCACAGGAACACATCCAGGTGGGTTTTAAACATCTCCAGATAAGGAGATGTTTAAAGCCCCCTGGGCAGCCTGTTCCAGTGCTCCATCACCCTCACTGTGAAGAAGTTCCTTCTAGTATTTATACGGAACCTCCTACGTACCACCCATTGCTCCTTGTCCTATCACTAGATGACATTGAAAAGAGCCTGGCTCCATCCTCCTGACACCAGACTTTTCACCTGGCTCAGCTTGAAACCGAAAGCTTTTCTTTAGATGTGGTACTTAGCTTTCTGAAAGATAGATTTACATCCATTGGCTCTCACGGCCAGATCCCATTAGCACCATCACAGCACAGTATTTTTTATATTTTATTCTGCTGCACCACTTAGGTCACTCAAACAGTGAAGGTCAGTCGGTGCTTGAGCAACAGGAGCCTGGAGGAGTTTCAGACCTACAGACACACTGGGCTGGGAACAGCTGAGCCTCCAGGACTTCTGATCCCCAGAGCCTTCACCACACACAATGAGCACAGGACAAACAGATGAACCTCATAGTATGGTCCCAGAAATACAGACTCTTCTCATGGAGCAGGCTAGGACTAGAGGTCTCTTTCTCAGGAGACAAAGCAAGGAGCAGGGTGGGGAGGTTTGCTCTGCAGTGGTCATTACCATTCATGCTATAGGCCATCACCACTCCCCAGTGCTCTCTGCAGCACGGTGTGCTGTGCCTGCAAGTTGATAAGGCAGCTTTATGATCTATGGCGGCTGGTTTTAATTAAAGCTGCCTCCTCTGCATCGCTCCTAGCTGTATGCAGACAGGCACGCAAATGATTTCATCTCCTCTGACCCACGAGATGCCAAGCTCACGATTACGAGCTGCCGTTAATAAAGAAGCTTCTCCCACCGCTCCCGCTGGCACCAGTTGGAAAAACTAAGAAGATCTACAGTGACAGCAAACTAACCCTCCACCTCACCGCACCGACCAAACAGGAAAATTATTAAGTCCATTACCTTCAAACGTCCTCATCTCAGGACCTGCAGAAAGGCTGCAGCAGAGGATGATGTGACATCAGCCCAAGCAAAGAGCTCCCTTGCAGCCACCTTCAGGGCAGAAAACACCTTTTAGCCCCTTTGAACCGAGAGGCCCTAGAGATCTCAGAAAACAGAAAGTTTCTTATGTGGGAGCCGCGAGGGCCCTGCTCTC
>JAOXOE010073018.1:18077-29130 GCA_028565055.1 Phoeniculus purpureus
CGCGCGAGGGCCCTGCTCTCCGCGCGAGGGCCCTGCTCTCCGCGCGAGGGCCCTGCTCTCCGCGCGAGGGCCCTGCTCTCCGCGCGAGGGCCCTGCTGAGGGTGGGAAAGGGGAAGGCGAGGGCTGTTAATCTGGCCCATTAATTAGGCCTTAACCACCCTCACCTGGGCTGTGCAACCATCTGCTCAGCAGGCCGCGGCCTGTGGCTGAGCTGTCCGGCCTTCGTGTGTTCACCTCAGCCTTGACTTGCTGCACTGGGCAATCATAATGGGACTGCTGGGACTCTGCTGCTGTGCTTCCCCTTGCTTGGACAGAGGTCAGTGTGAGTGCTGTTAATTTTTGCTGTTTCAACTCGTTTGTCCTCTGTGAGGCTTTTGGGATGAGAAACCCTAGGCTGGCAGGTGGATCTGGGAGTCTTGGGGGGGTGGGGTGGGGTGTGTGTGTGTCTGTGTTGTTAAGGCAAAATAGGTGTTTTTCCTCCCTAACCTGATAATAGGGTCACCTGTTGAGGTCAGAGAAGTTGCAGTTTGTGCACGAAGCCAGACAGAATCACAGAACATTAGGGATTGGAAGGGACCTTGAGAGATTGTCTAGTCCAATCCCCCTGACACAGCAGGGTCACCTCGACCAAGTTGCACAGGAGTGTGTCCAGGTGGGTTTTAAATGAGAAGGAGACTGCACAACCTCCCTGGGCAGCCTGTTCTATTGCCCTGTCACCCTCACTGTGAAGAAGTTAAAGCTTTCCCTGGACACAGAAGTCCTAGCTCATGTTCTTCACCCCTTTATGCTGTTTTACAGAGTATGTTATGTTCAGTCCAGCCAGTTTATATTCAAAGTACTCTGATGGGGATTAAAGACAAAACCCAAACTCTTGACGCTGTATTGCAGATGGGGAAGTTGAGCAGTTGAATTTTGCTTTTAGGACCACCTTTGGCAGAGATAGTATTGGAGCACCAGGCCTTTGGTGATAGTCTAGTTTGCAGAGCAGGACATTCACTTATTCCACGTACAACTAGGACAACAGAAGCCTATGCCTGCTAACAGCCATCCTTAGCCATCAGGTAATTCCTCTCAGCCTCCTTGTGCTTGAGGGCTCTTAAAATTTAGATTAGAGGCACTGCAGCTGCAGTGTTTCTGAGCACTGGAGCTGGTGAGAAAGCTTTATGGCCACTGCAGGAGGGCAGGAAGCTTCATCCCTTTTAACGTGTGGGATGTACAGCGCCTTATTTCTTGTATGTCTCCAGTGTTGTCATAGAAGCAAGTAACAGATTTTTCTACTTTGGAACATCCAAAGCTGGTACATTCTGTGCTTAGTTTGTTTCTCTAGAGGACAAGAAAGGCAATTTCAAGCCTATCTGAACTTTTGGGCTATTGTAGCATGCTGTGCGATGTAAAAGCACTAGTGGTAACCATCTAGAGTCAACAGATCTGAGTCGTGTGGTGTGGGTGGTTGTACCAGACACTGACATTGCTCAGTGCTTTTTGACTTTTAATGCCAAAGTTAAATAATTAATTTATCTGAAAACACCAAGTATTTTTAGAAAGGCTTTGTACATTCTGTCTTTAAAGGAGATGGGGGAAAGACTTTTTGAGTGTGCTGTTGACCCAGAAATTGACTCAAAGAGCTGAAGAAGCCCAACTCCATGCATTGATTTTTTTTTTTTTAATTAAGGGATCAAAAAATCACACAAAACTAGGTGTAGCCCCACAAGCTTTTTTGACACGTGGGTGTTGGTCCCCTTTCCCAAGTAACAAGCAATAACACAAGAGGAAATGGTCTCAAGTTGCACCAGGAGAAGCTCAAGTTAGACACTAGGAAAAACTTCTTTATTGAAAGGGTCATCAGGCCTTGGAACAGGCTTTCCCAACCCAAATGATTCTATCATCTGACTCCCTGTAATTTTCAGGCTTTGTAACCAGTTTCCTTATGTTGTGTTGTGATCCCACAAGAACAGAATTCAAAGTCAGCCACTGCCTCCCATGTCTAGGCAACCTGTTCCAGGCTGGTCCATCTTTAAGCAGCAGAGTTGTATTATCCACCTTCAATTCTGTGATCCTACCTATCATTTCATCCAAAAACATTATTGTCATTTTCTTGAAAGGCTTTGCCAGCACTTTTCCACAGCACATGGACAAGGAGAAGCCTTTTGTCTGGGTTTTGGGAAAAAGCTTGTCTCTCTCCAAGGAGCAACCATAACCATGTTCCTTTCCTCAAACCTTAAGCAAAGTTTTTCCTAAACAGCAGTCTAACTTTTAATTTAAGTTTTTCTTTTTAATGAAGTACCAATCTCTTCATTTTCCTTCTTCCATGTGTGGTAGAAATTGAAGAGGATAAAAGACAAACATAGGAGAACCAGGAAGGAACTTCAGAGTTGCCTCAGCATGGCTGTCACAACCATTATTATTTGTTACCAGAAGCCCCTGCAGACTAATGAACACATGTCCTATTAGTCCTGTTGTCACCATGGGGAAAGTAAAGAGCTTTGGACAGTTCTAAGAAGGGTTTCAATTTTCAGCCAGTTTAATACCACAGCCTATTTTTGGCCAGTGCTGCTTGTTCAGGTCCTCCTCAGAGCTGCTGTTACAGGAAATAGAATTTCTTTCTTGGAGATGACCATTGCTTGTTCCCTGCAACTCATGTTCTGGTGATAAAAGTGCAGCCCTGGGACATATGTTGGAATCAGGGTGAAATCCAGACCTGATCCCAGTGAGTTCAATCTAGTCAGAATTACTAGATGTCTGTTCAAACAAAAATATCTCTTTGGGAGATCTTATTCAAGGCTATATTCAGTCAAGTTTCAGCACTGGACAATTTATCTGCTGCTAGCAACTTCTGTTTCTTAGAATAGGGGGTGGTTTGGTTTTTGGGGTTTTTTTTTTTTAGCAAAACAAAGAGTCTTGTCATTGTTTTGCCAAACTAGCTGACCTTGTGCTAATTAACTGTGTTTTTGAAGGCACAAGACATAACCTCATGTGAAGCAAAACAATGAGCAGCCTATAAATAAAAAAGAGCTGCTGCTAAATTTCACATGTTCAGCCTTAAACTGAAAAGATTTCCACAGGAGTAGGAGGTCACTTTGCCGACTATATTTATCACTTTAAAATTAAGAGAAAGGAAAAAATAGGTCCTTTTGCCCTCAAACTGGAACATAAGGTCAGGATGACAAGTGGTGCTGGCGGGGCTGGGGGAGCCTGGCCACGTCCGAGGCTTCTCACAGCTCAAGTCATCACCATCAAAATGCTAGCACCACCCTGAACTCCCATACACTGCGTCCAGTCGGCTGGAAAAGGATATTCCTCTCATGTCTTGAGTCATGGCAAAGTCTCTGTAAAATGTTTTTTTTTAAAGATTAAATTATTATAAATAATGTTCTCAGACTTTCCTGCCACTTCCTGGCATGTGAATGTTAAAAACATCAAGAGAAAAAAAACCTCTTCATTTGTTTCCAGAAGCCCTGGAGATTGGGGATGTGGAATCTGGGAGTGACTTGGAGGCTCCCTTAGAAAATGCCACTTGTCACATGTCCTCTGCCTATAGCAGGGCCTGTTCTGCCCTCCCCTTGTAGGCAGAGCTACTAAGATTAGCTGTGGCAGGACTCATGTTTGTGCTGCTATTGTGGTGTTCCTGCCCTTCTCTCCTTTTGGCCCTACTTGGCTCTTATTGGGCTGAGGTTGGACTACCTCTGTCAGGAAACTGGCATGAAGCCTACTGAAACAAAGGGATGTTGGGCTGAGGTTACTGAGAGCTGGAGGGCAACTGGTGGCTCAGATGCCATCTCAAGCCAATGCTCCACAAAAAGCTATTCTTGTCTCTCTAACTGGATGCATTTGGACACTGAAGTGAAAGTAGAAATTGAAAGAGGTGCCCTGGACAATCTCACCCTTAGAGGAGCCAGGGAGCAGCAGGGACCCTGAACACAAGCATTGCACCCTTCCCTGGCAAGATGCATGGTAGAGTTTTCAGAAGCACCCCTAGTTACTCCGTTTTCCTGCCTGCTGGAGCCCATGGGCACCTTGCTCTAGCCTGTGTGTGTGCTTGACCAGCCTGGAAAACCTTGTGGTAAGGCAGCATCCAGGTCTTCTCACCTGCTTGAGTTCAGCAGCACCACTGCATGGAGCAGCTGAGAAGACTGAGGATGCCCTTCCACCTTCCCCTCTAGAGGAGTCCTGCTAGTGCCTCTGCCAACCAACATCTCCTGCAGCCCAGCCACTGGTCAACATCCCTAGGAACAGCCCAGCCTTATTTCCACTTTTCATCCAGCAGAAGGGATAGTATTATTTAATGAACAAGAAACATCAATGATACTCTTTGATCACCTCCAGGCAACTCCGACAGCTCAATTTTAATTGCTACAGTTGTAGTCATACAGCTTGGGTCTGTCCCAAGGGCTATGAAACTTGTGGACATTTCTTTTTCCATTTTCTTTTCTCATGAAGAAGCACTTGTCATGCTGGGCAGATGTACAGCATAACTGCAGTGACCCAAACCAACTGGAAAAACTCAAGAAGGATGTGCTCACGTCATGCCAAGCTTAATCAGCCTGTGATGGCTCTGTGGCTCCCAGAGGAATGGGAAAGCTAAATGCTCCTTCCCCTGGGGACCTTTTGGGCCAAAGGTCCCACCACAGGGCTGTGGACAAGACTGTTGAGTTTGAGGCTGCTCACTGGCATTTAGAGGGAATTTGTTCCACCAGTGGAAACTTTTGTGGATGAAGCAGCTAGGGAGGGGAAAAACCAGTTAAACTCCTGCCTTTCTCTATGGCAGGTAAGCGTAGAAACATAGCTTAGATGTGTAACATAGAAAACCAGATAAAAATCGAGTTGGTGTCTTTCCCCATAGCCTTTTTACGATTGTTGCTTACCGGGACAGCCACAGGCTTTGAGCACAGGTTTCTCTGACTAAACTGTGAAACTCACAGAAGTGTAATGTTTTGACCATTCTGGGCCCCTCAGTTCAAGAAGTACATGGAGCCACTGGAGGGAGTCCAGTGTAGAGCAACGAAAATGATGAAGGAAGTGGAACACCTCCCTTATGACGAAAGGCTGAGGGAGCTGGGTCTCTTTAGTTTGGAGAAAAGGAGACTGAGGGGTGACCTCATCAATGTCTATAAATATGGGCTCTTCTCAGTGTCATCTACTGATAGGACAATGGGTTGAAGCTGGAACATAGGAGGTTCCATATAAATATCAGAAGGAACTTCTTCCCAGTGGGGGTGACGGAGCACTGGAACAGGCTGCCCAGGGGGGTTGTGGAGTCTCCTTCTCTGGAGAGGTTTAAAACCCGCCTGGATGTGTTCCTGTGTGACTTGGTCTAGATGATCCAGCTGTGGCAGGGGGATTGGACTAGATGAGCTTCTGTGATTCTGTGACCATGTGATTTGTCCTCCCCAAACAGACTCAAAAATCTAGTAGAGGCAAGAATAGGATGTCAACTGTGAAGCACTTGTGTGAAAAAGGACTTTGGTAAATAGCAATATGCATATAACGATATGATGAGACCTTTGGCAACCAATCCATCAAATTTTTTGATGAGAGTGTATCAGAGGATAAGTCTCGATGTACCAGAGGAGCTGTCCTTGTGTATGGACAGGGAAAATGCATTTATTGCTAATTTGGCCTTTGTCTGAGCTAAAATGAATGTTGTGGTCTTATGTCACCCTAGACTGGCTTTTAGTTGAATAGCTCAGAACAAAAACCTGTTCCCTGCCACTTACAGACAGTTCCCAGCACCAACAACTCCTATAAAACTCCAGCCTAGGGCAGATGGGAAGGCAGCACTGCATTGGTTGTAGGATGAGTATCATTTAGGTTGAAAGAGAGCTCAGCAGTTGTGGTCTGTATGAATGTATGGCTGTCTTCTGCCTGAAGAGAACAGAGACTTTCACAGCTTTCCCTTCTTGTCTCAGCACACTCGGCAGCAACAGTTGACAGCGAACAGATCTCAAGCTGGATTTTTTTCTACCCTGAACCTTCTCACCAGTGCAGAAGCTATGGGTTGGAGCTGGTAGGACTGATGTGGCAGGTACAATCTTTATAACAAAGAGAGAACACAAAAAGCAGCACAGTAATGTGTCTAAATTTAGAGCTAGTAGCTAGAAAACAGCGTCATTGCTTTTCACTTCTAGCTGTACTTGGTGGGCCATGGGAAGTGACTGCCCTTGGCAAACCAAGTTGTATTTAGCCCTTAGCTAGAAGTGTTTATAATTCATTCCTGAAAACAGCCCTGAGTATGGGATTGCTCTGGAAAGTATTCAACTGGTGTTAGCTGCAGTATGGGAGGTGGGCAATTGTCTTGCAGGGAGCCTGTGGGTTCAGGTAGATTTTGTATTAAAATATCCATCACTGGCTGCAGTTTGGCCCATGCTGAAGGCTGAGCTACTTAGCGATTGATTTTTACAATTCCTTGGGGTCAAATCAGCTCTGCGAAGGAGGATTTCATGAGAAGGACTGGCCCAACCTGCTCCTCTTGCTACTTGATTATGAAACTTTAAGCAGCACCTCCTCAGGAAGTCCCTGGTCAGATCAATTCAGTATAATTGGTGTTTCTTAGCTATTTACACATCCCCTGGGAATTTCAGAGGTTATTTCATGAGGGAGGATTTGCACTGGTGTGATTAGCCCTGTCCTATAATCTAATAGCATCCCCTAAAGCCACCAAAGCAATCAAGTAATCAGCCATCCTCTTTGCTGCAGCAACCTGTGCTGTGTCAGAAGAGCTGGAACATTTCTGAGTTGAACAGGTCAAACCCAGCAAGTTCACCAGGGAAACTTGTACCTGTAGCTGGTTTGTGGCAGCTCCTTAGGATCCCAATCATAACAATTGCCCTGAAGACCTGATCATCTAAAAGCCTGGAAGGACTGGGAAGCTTGCAGGTCAAGTTTTGTCTTCACTAGAGCACTAAGACATGGATCTGGAGGCTCCTGAGCTCTAATCATGCCCAAGCATTTTGTGGACATCACAGAAGAGGGATGGGGAGAAAGGGGTTGTAATTCCAGCAAATCTCTGAACTTCTGCAGCCAATGACAGATAAAAGCATCTTTGACTTAAAGTTCTGAGCCTTTTAAGGTGTCCCTCCTTCATCTCCCAGCAGACCGAAATGTTTTTACTAAAGGGGGGGGGTCTGAGATGGGATGCAAACCTGCACCTGAGCACCTCCCAGCCTCTCAGAACACTTCCCTTTGCATCTCAGATTTAAAGCTTATTTTTAGTTAAAGCATAATGACCATCATACACCTTAGAAAAACAAGGCTCAGGTTTGGTCTGTGTTTTGCCTCCATGAGCTGCATTTTCTGCATCTTTGATGACATCAGACTGCAGTGGCTGTTTTCCATTTTGAGGGGTTAATTTTTCTTTACAAGATTGATTCCTTTAGCAGTTTGTTCTTGCGCAGTTACTGCAGATAGCAACGATCAGAAGATAGAAAAACTGCAATCTAATATTTTATCTAATGGCTGAAAGAGAAATAGACTTGGACTATCAGATTCCTGGCTAGGATTGGTTTATCTTAGGCAAAGAATAGCACTGTAGTATAAAATTTGAAGCACTTATGGTCCTGAAAGCTGTAAAGCTGATTCTAACTCCATCTACCCTAAGGCATTGCTTCTACCCACAACCCTTGCACTGTCCAGCCAAGCAGACAATTATGAAAAGTTACCCGAACCACAGCCACTTTTATTTTGTGGCAGCAGATCACAAGGCCAGGTTGGATGGGGCTCTGGGCAAACTTGTCTAATGAGAGGTGTCCTTGCCTATAGTAGGGGGGATGTGACTAGATGATCTCTGAGGTGTCTTCCAGCCCAAATCATTCTATGGTTGCAGCCTGAAAGCAATACTTTTCCAGCATGATAGACCTTAATATTTTAATTTCCTTTGGTACTATGGCCATGCTGCAAAGTCATCTGGTCTCACCAATTTCTCATTTATGGCTTAGTATGCCCTAGGTTTGTACTGTCTGGCGATCACCAGCAGGCAGGATCTTCACTCTGGTGAAGCTCTGGGCGGATGTTTTAGTCCATATCAGCTGTCATATGACATACCTGGAGAGACAATTAAATGCTCTTTTTTTTTCATTTCAAATGGTACACAAACACCGGACACTAAAACCAGAGAGATTTCCACTAGAGAACATGTGGGTAGCTTCAAACTTTCCTTTGGCACCCGGTCATCAGCAAGGTTCAGCAGAAGTTCACCGGTTCCCATTGTGTAAGGCTGTTTGTTTAACTTTTCTTTTGTCTGAAGTGGCCTTGTCAAAGGGGATCTCAACATCATTTTCACTTGGCCATTTGCTCTTGAAACAGCTGTCGCTCCCCTAGAAATGGTTCCACATTAAGCTGAAGAGGAGTTTGAGCACAAGTAGATTTAAGTGTTTAAAAAATGCAGCTTAAGAGCATCTTTCCAAAAGGGACTGGGCAGCCTCAGAATCTCATGGTGTAAAAACCACAAGACCCTTCCAAGGACCAAGGTTTGGTAACTTGTCTCACTTAGCTGCTGTAGATGAGCCAGCCAAGGTTTTGCAGCCAAATTCTAATCTCTGTAATTACATTTTGACTAGATTAAAAAAAGCTTCACATTGTTTAGAGCGAGGAACAGATCCTTCTTCACATCCTGTCCTGCATAGCAATGCTGAGCAGGGTTCAGTGCACATTGCCTCTCCCTCCTCCAGCGGGAAGCCTTCCACATGCTGTAGGTACATGTCGCTCACGATGGCCTACAGGGGTCCTCTGACATGGTGTTTGCTCTATATGATATAACAGCATTCCCCCCAAACGAATTAATGTCATCTCCTGGTAGGTCTGTGTTTCAGAAATTAACTAGGGGATGCAATTGGAGTTGCTGTTACTGCTTCATTACTGCTCCTCAGGCTGTGGTTGTACGTGCAACTGTTCTGATGTAGGAATGGATGTACCTGTCTCTGTGGCTACTCATGCAGTTGATACTGAACCAGAATAGTGGCTTTTTCTCTTATTTTCACATTATATTAAAATAATATGGAAAGGGATCTTGCTGAGACCGTTTAAATTGTTCTAGTAACACATACTGTCGCTAAACCTTGTATAGATCCAGCTCTATCAGTATTTGATATGAAAATTAAAAAAAAAAAACCCATCATTACAGTGGCACAGTATCAGGTGGGTTGAAAGGGACCTCCAGAGGTGTTCTCCACTCCAGCGTTCTCTTCAAGGCAGTTCCAGTTCCAGCAGCTTGCTTGAGACTGTGTTCAGACAAGTTTTAGGTACCTCCAGAGATGAAGGTTTTGCAACCTCACTGGGCAACTTACAGTAGTATTTATTCACTGTTGTGGTAGAAAATAATATTTTCTTCTATAGACCTGGAATTTTTACCATATAACTAAAGGAAAAATTCTAAACCCAGCAAGGATCTGGAAACTTAACTTGTTTCTGCTGGTATGCTCAGCCTTCAAAATTTATGCTTCCTACTTAGCATTTTTACCCTGCAAACAACATTAGTTTTCTCTCATCATCTCTCTCACGTCTATATACTCTGTTTGTGTGTCTAGAAGCTCCCAAGGCTGCATCTCATTTTCATTTCTTGATGGCCTGTTGCCATTGCATGCAAGTCCACTATATTGGAAAATTCAGTTACAGAGAATGACACACAAGACTTCCAGACAACTTTGCTAGGTTCAACATGAAAGAGTTAAACAGTGGCAGCAAGAGCAGTTGCAGTCAGCAGGGTTGTCTTTTCAAGGGTCAATGGGTTTAGCCAGAAAGTAAGGCAAGCTGATGGAAGGGATGTAAACATTCCCAGCAGGATCCTGTGCCAGCTCCACACCCGAAAAGCACTGCCCTCCTGGGGACCATCCTCCCCCAGCACCAGCCAGTCACTGCTGTTTCCCTTTAGCTGATCTGCAATAGGGAGGAGGAAATGAGCTCAGTAAGTGTCTCTACTAGCTGCGAGCGACAGAGCACACTCCTCATGTCACGGCGTATTTAATCATCTCAAAGACACGGTTCTCCCTTTTTAAAGGGACTGAGCGTCTTGCTGGTGCAACATGCCAGCGCTGTGCTGTGAAACAAGTGGGAGTGACATCTCAGCCTGGCACTTGGCAGCTCTTTGTCTCTCAAGTCTTTGATTTTAAATGAATTTCTTTTCCCAATAGTGGTCACCAACCCAGCCCTCACTGTTGACAAGAGGCACTGCAGCAACATCTTCCTGATGTTTCCTCTAGTCTCCTGCACTCAGCCTTTGCAGCTGGTGATGCTGACACAGTACAAACTTCAGCTGAGAGATGGGCTGTCCCCAGAAGGAAAGCAATCTGAATTGATACAAGATGAATAGCTTGACGTGATCACAAGAATTAATACTTGACATGTCTCGGAGACGCTCCTGGTTGTCACATATGTTCAACGAGCCACTCTTTGCCATGTGTTGTCTTTCATATCTGTAGAGAACAGAAAATAATACCACTTAGTTTCATCTTAACTGTAGACGTTTTCAATCTTCCCTGTTCTCATACTCTACTAATACACAAAATTGTTTAGGGTGGAAAAGACCTAACCATCACAGAATCACAGAACATTAGGGATTGCAAGGGACCTCAAAAGATCATCTAGTCCAATCCCCCTGCCACAGCAGGATCACCTAGACCAAGCCGCACAGGAACACATCCAGGTGGGTTTTAAACGTCTGTAGAGAAGGAGACTCCACAACCCCCTGGGTAGCCTGTTCCAGTGCTCCATCACCCTCACTGGGAAGAAGTTCCTTCTCACATTGATGTGGAACCTCTTACATTCCAGCTTACCCCCATTGCCCCGTGTCCTATCACTAGATGACATTGAGAAGAGCCTGGCTCAAGAGATTCTTTCTTCAGGTCTCAAAACACACATCCCTGTCAGTCCATCTTTCCTCTGCAAATTCAGTTGTGTATCTTTGCATCAACTTCTCCCACCATCAGGTTTCAAAGGGGGATGTTCAGTTACGGTTTGGGCACTCACGAGCTTCGAAGGCATTGCATCCTATACGTGCCAGGAGAGTAACTTACAAGTGCAGTATGTTGCTACTCCTCACAGCTCCGTAAGGGTGTAAGACACT
>JAOXOE010073038.1:0-29127 GCA_028565055.1 Phoeniculus purpureus
ATTCTGGAGAAACCACCCCAGTAGGGCTGTCACACCACGGACCCTTCATCACCTTCCACCCCATCCCACCATGGTCCTCCTCCCGCAGAGTCCAGACCATGGCCAGTGCCCAGCTGGGAGCCGGTGGTGAGGGGAACCCGGGGGCCTCCCATCTACCTCAGTGCCAAAGAAAATATTTCCCCAGTGCTGGAAGGAGCTGGGATGGGTTCCCAGAACAGGGTGACCCTTGGCATCCCACCAGCACTAGGGACTTGGCAGGGGAACACAGTGGGACACCAGTCCAAAACATCTCCATGGGGCTGGAGATGGAGTTAAATACCTGCCCAGTATCTCCCAGTACATCCCAGTCTGCAGGACTCTGTATCTGCTGCTGTTAGGGATGCTGAGTGCCTGGAGCTCCCAAACATCTGCCTGTGATTTGGGACAAAGTCCTACCCTACAGCCCCTAGAACATCCCCATGTCCTCCCAGACGCCTCTGGTCTGGGAGAGTCTTTCCCAGTCTCCCAAAGATAAATAAAGTCTCTGTTGACTCAGGTGCCAGCTGCGGTTTCACAGCCTCTCCCCTATTTATTTGATTTGTCCCTTTCTTTCAGCTTTTCGCCCCAGGGAGGTTGAGGTGGAGCTTCAGGGTTGGGGTTGAGGATTTTGAGGGAGATTCATCTCCATCCTCCAGCGCCGCCTCCTGCTTCTTCCTGTGACAGAAAGTTCTACGAGGTGAATTTTCACAGGGGAAGAAGGTTTGTCCCCGATCTCGGTGACTTTGGAGTGCCCGTGGGGTGTGAGGGGAGGGTCCCTGGCTTGGGCACCTGGCACATCCCTTGCAGCCAAGGGTGTGACGAGTGATTTATGGTCCTTCTTCCGATCTAAACTCTCCTCTCCTCCTTCTCCTGACATCCCACACCCCAAATTCCTGGGATGCCCCTAGACAGCCCCTTATCGCTCCGCTCCGGTATGCTGGCCAGCCCACATTCCTCTTGGGTGCGGAGCGAGCTGTCTCCTCTGACCTCTGCACAGCTCCCTTTGGTTTCAGAGACCTTCCACCAGCACTGGGAAGCTCAGCCTGACTCGTGGTGTGTTCAGAGCAGGACGTTGTGGAGATAGAACACTATAGAACAGAACATCGTGGAGCTGGAGCCCCATGGAGCAAGACAGGGAGACCTTTGCCCCAATTGAACTCAACAGCTTGCCCAGAGAGGTGGTGGAACTTCCATCCCTGGAGCCATCCCAGGTCAGGTTAGACCTTAGGGTTTTGAGCAACCTCCTCTGGTTGGGTATGTCTCTGCTCACAACTGTGGGGTTGTACTGGGGGAGCTTTGAAGGTCCTTTCAGCCCAGCCCACTCCATGGTTTTGGGGTTCTAAGACCTTGTCCCAGGCTGCAGGACCACTCTGGGTGCAGGATTTTGCTGGCACATCACACACTTTCACTGATTTGCCCCATTTTATTAATTTATTGCAGCTGCCCCAGAAAGTTCCTCTTTGCAGATGGCCACCACCCCGGGAGAATGTGTCTTGGGACCTGGAAAGAGGAACTGGACGGGGCTCTGCCTTGAGTGCTGCCCACTGCCCACAGGAAGGCTGGAGGGTTATGGGGCAGGCGGTCACTGCATGCTCAGCTGGTCCCATGAGTTCCCGAGTTTCCGCAGCGTTGGAAGAGCTGGTGGCAAGGTGGACCTTGAGGGAAGGTCCCTAGGGACTAACCCAGCCTAGTTGTTCTGGAGATCATAGAATCATTCAGGTTGGAAAAGACCCCTGGGACCACCGAGTCCAACCATCAACCCTACTCTGCCAGGTCACCCCTAAACCAGATCCCCCAACACTACATCTAAGTGACTTTGAAACTTGTCAGGGGTGGGGACTCAACCACCACCCTGGGCAGCCCATTCCAGTGACTGCAGGATTCAAATGGCTCTTTGAAAGGGGCTCAACAGGGCCCATCGTCTCAGGCATTGGCAAACCCAGGCTGGGACTGTCCGCCCTCACTTGAGAGGTCCCTGGTTCTGCTCACAAGCCCCACCTGACTCCATCTTTCATGAGAGCCCCATGGGAGAAGCTCACCTCATCCTGGCAGAACCAGGCTCTGCTCTGGTCGGCAGCTCACCCTCGACAACAATAATTTCTTCTTTATTTTCTTCTAAAAACATCTTATTCACCCAGCACCATCCTGCACAGCTGAGCCTGAAAGGGAAGCAGAGGCTCAGGAAGCTGCTGCAGAACAAGGGTTGGGGCTAGGTCCAACCTCAGGGCCAGATGGCTGCTCTGACTCTTTGCAGAAGCCCTGGCATGAACCAAGCTCAGCCCAGATGCCATATGGCCACATGTGCCTAGGTCAGGGATTCTTCTCTGGGTGCTCCTTCCCATGTCCTTGACCGGTTGCGTTGAGGCACAGAGCAGCTGGGAGGGGACACTGGGGCACTGCACAGGGGCACAAGGCCCCAAGGGCAGTTTCCCACACTCCCAGCCCACTTAAGTCAAGGCTGAACATTGACCCTGAGCTGTCAAATGTGAGTGCCAGCTTGCCAAGTGCCACCATGCCAAGGGCAGCTCAGCCCTTGCCTGAAGGTCTCGCTTCAGGTCCAGGTTTGGTGCAGCCATGGTGACCTGGGTTATTGGTGACCTGGCAGTGCTGGGTTGGACTCCAGGAGGTCTTTTCCAAGCCAAATGATTCAATATTTTGCTCCTGGTTGCTCCTCATGCAGGTTCCCTTGGACCCCTCTGGCATCTCCTCTCCCCACCATCAAGAATACGATGCCCTTGGGCTTTGCTAGGTGGCCCCAGCAGCTTCTGATCAGGAATGATCCCTGCTGAGCCCTAAACCTGGAGACTCTTGGGGTGGGTGGGTGCCTCAAGTCTAGGGTCTCATCCTGCTCTGACTCATTGCAGGGCCAAGAGTGCCCTGGAAGTTTCAGGAGGGCAATGCCACTTGGCCATCCCAATGTTCCTCATCTTGTGGGGCACTAGGATGCTTCAAAACCCTGCAGCGGTGACCACCGCTACCCCTGACTCAGTAAAGGGCAGGAAAGAGCTGGTGGTGTCAGCCACTTCCCAAAAACAGCAGCAGGGACGAACCCCCAAACAGGGAAGTGATGTGATGTGGGGCTGCTCACTCCCCCCCCAGATAAATAGCCGGTCCCAGGAGCCTTCCCCAATGCCACAGCGCAGGACGCGGCACCAACAGAGGCACCAGCACCCCCAGGTAATGCTGCTGCTATGGGATGGGGACACTCAGGGCAGACACCAACCATGGGGTCCATGGGAACACTTGGGGTAGAGGCTGACCCATGGGGCTGGGATGAGGAGCTCACATGGTGCTTGGTGGGGCTGGTGGGGTGGGATGGGCTGCTCATGGCTGAGAACGTCTCGTTGGGGTTGAGCATAATCTGTCTTCTGGGGAGCTGCTGAGATACCTCCAGGATAGTCCTGGTGCTCTGAGACTGAGGTAGGATCAGTGCCAGGGTGGGTGTAGGGCTGGGGCTGCCCCTTCCCATTCCATTGAGTGACAATGAGTGACAATGGAGGGGGAAGGGGCAGCCCCAGCCTTGCACCCACCCTGTTGCTCTGTGCCCTGGGATGCTGTGGAGGCTGAAGGGACCGGCAGCAGGAGTTTCCCCTCGTGGTACTTAGCCCTGGTTGCCTCATTTCTATGCCAAAAGGTGATTTTAAGTGCAGGTGTGAAGATGTTTGACCTATCCTTTGCACTCACTGATGGGTGCAAGAGGGGACTTTGGTGGCTGTGGGTACAGAGGAGACCGTGACAAGGTCCTTCACCTCTTCTTCCCATTTTCCCAGTGTATGGAGTCCAAATATCCTTTGAGATACCCAAATACTCCTCGTGGCATCTGAGTATCCCTTGAGACATCCAAACATTCCTCAGGGCATCCAAATATTCTTGCCTGGTGGTTCTTAGGTGGGAAAGCCCAACGGGCTGAGGGGTTTCTGGTGGTCCCCAGCCTATGCCCATGGTCCCTCTGAGGTCTCATCTCCCAGAAACCGAAACCAGGGGGATGCATGCGACAAAAGAAACGAAACTTGGCACCAGGACGTAGCGGGGAGCTGGGGAACAGATCCCGGCGTTGAGCTGCTGTTTCCTTCCTCCTTTTCCCACACGGACCATTTCGTTCTGCTCTTGGTGCAAAGATTTCCCGAGTCCTCCTGAGCCCAAAAGACCTTCCTAACCCAAGTGAGCGCTGAGTAAATTCAAAGCAGAGGTTGGAAAGAACAAAGACCTTCATGGAGGTGAAGGCTGGTGTGGGGAGTCAAGAGCCGCCTTGCTCAGGACGGGATCGTGGCTCAGCAGATTGGAATTGACCCGTTAATTGATCTCCACCGCGATGAAAAATAATCAGAAAACATTTAATTCAGTTTATTTTGGGGTCATGTGGTGGGAAAAGCTGCTCTGTGATGCTGTAGGGTGTGTTTTATGGCTTTGGGACACTTGTCTTTGTCATTAGGGTCCCCTCTGCTGCACTCCAACCCCAGAAACTGTCCACGTCCTACCCTTGTGGGGTGAAATTGCCCTGGGTCTTCTCCCTCAGGATCCCCAGCAGCAGCCAGAGTGCTGTTATGTGCCTGCCCCGGTGCCTTGTCTTCCTGGCCGGACTCATCCCACCAGGTATGGTGTCGCCAAGGGACCCGCTGCCCTAGCAGCACAGTCTGGTCCTCTGAGTTTGCACCAGGATGGGTTGGAGTGGGAGTGGTGGTGCTCTGGTCCTTCCAAGGACACAAGGGATGGGCAGGACGGGCTTTGGGATCACAAAGGTTGGTGTTGATGCTCCTGGAGGTCATCACACAATCATTAATATCAGAAAGGACCTCTGAGATTATCAAATCCAACCTTCAACCTCCCCAACACCTCCATAATCACTAGACCATGTCCCAAAATGCCACATCTGCTCGTCTTTTGAACACCTCCAGGGGTGTTGACTCCACCAACAGAGTCATGGGGTGTTGGAAGCTCTGAAGAGATTTGCTGGCTCTGTCCATGGTGCCCATGGGCAGGGAGGGAGATGGGGTGGGCATGGGGACATCAAGGTGTGATGGAAAGGACGAGGAGCCAGGGACCAACAAGGTGCCAAGAGGGGAGCCAGCGGGGCTGCAGACCATGCGACTGAGCCAGCTCTTCCCTCTGGCCTCCTCTAACACAGCCCTTGGCTCATGGGGGGTCACCTACCCCCAGTCCCTGTGGGGTGTCAGAGACTCCTGCATGTTGATCCCCTGCACCCTGAGCTACCCGGATGACGTGGAGGCCAACGACGGCATCGTGGCCATCTGGTACAAGGATTACGACGCCCAGAGAACGCTGGTGTACCACTCCACAGACCAAGAGGTGGAAGCTCGCTTCAGGGGCCGTGCCCAGCTACTAGGGGACCCCACTGCCCACAACTGCACCCTGTTGCTGCAGGGGGTGACACCGGAGGACTCTGGACCCTACCGGTTTCGCTTTGAGATCATCAATGGCGACCGGTGGTCAGCGGTGCGGGATGTGATGTTGAGCATTTCGGGTGAGTATCGTGGTGTTGAACCCATCCCCTCCACCTGCCTGCCCTCCCATCCCATCTGGATATTCCACCCTGTTGCTCTCCATCCCCAGACGACCTTGAGCTTCCGACTGTGGCCAGCAGCGAAGAGCAAACTGAGGGGCAAACGTCCACCTTGGAGTGCTCCACACCCTATGTCTGCCCCTCAGGAGAGGTTTCCCTGTGGTGGAAGGGCTATGACTCCCAGGTCTCAACAGTATCTGGCCGAGTTCAGGTGGACACAAGTGGGGTTGGTCACTACCTGACCCTCACCAGTTCCTTCTCCTGGAAGGACCACTCCAAAAAGCTGTTCTGTGAAGTTTCTTATGGCTCCAGGAAGGCGACCAGGGAGATCGTCCTGCGGGTGAGACGTATGTAGGGCGGCTCTTGTTGAGTGGGGTGTGAGGGTGTGAGGATGGGGTCACCTCTACCATGGCTGCAGCATCCAGGTCCTCTCCTGTCACCCACCTTTACTGCTTGAAAAACCCATCAATTTCCTCCTGCCTTTCCCTCCTCCTGTTGCCCCACAGTTCTTCATGGCAAATATTGGTCCCATAAATGCTGCTGAGGTGCCAGCTCTACCTCTTGGCACATCCTGGCCACCACCACCACCCTCAGAATCACAGAATTATTGAGGCTGGAAGAGACCTCTGAGCTCATCTAGTCGAGCCTATATCTGGCATCTTTGACCCCCTTCGTGTAAGGAGAGCAGGAGGTGGGTTCTGCCCAGCCTCACCATGTCTGTCTGTCTCCCCACAGATGCCCCGAAGGACATCCAGGTGTTGGTGAGCCCCTCTGCCCAGAACATTCATGTGGGAAGCACAGTGTCCCTCACCTGCGAGGTGAGCAGCAGCTACCCCCCAGTCTCAGTGTACCACTGGTACAAGGACGGGGTGGCTGTGGGGATGGAGCAGATCCTGACCCTCCACAACATCCAGCGTGAGGACTATGGGCAGTATCACTGTGAAGCCAAGAACATCATTGGGACTGGCACTGGGCTTGCCGTGATGGTCTACGTCTTCTGTGAGTGCCCAGTGTGTCCTGACTGGGGTGGGCAGGGGGATGGCACCAAGGTGTTTGGTATCAACTGGAGGACCAGGAGCTAGAGAGTCCATGGTAGAGGATTGTGAGGTCTCCACCTTGCCATCCTGGCATCCTTCATCCTTCACTGTGGTGAGCCCGAAAGATGGGGAAGGGAGAAGTTTCTAGCCCATTGTCAGATCTCATGAGGATTTGGAGCCAGAGTGGTCTGTGCAGAGGGGGAGCCGGGACCTCCTATCAGATCTTGCAGTAGAGACAAACCCCAGAGCACCACATCACCCAGGAGCCCCATGGGGAGCATCACCCCATAGGTTGGAGCAAGTAGGGCCAGAATGGTCCTCCCAGACCACTCACTGCGGATCCAGAGACCTGAAGGAAGCTGATGAACCCTCTGGGTTTAGTTTTGCCCTAAACCCAGAACTTGTACCCCAGGGGACAAACCCAAACACCTCCCACCTCCATTGTCACCACCAATCATCATCCCTGGGGGTGCAGAGCTGGTCCCTTCTGTCCTTGGAATTTGGTCTGTGAGATTCAGGAGAGAGGTGCTCTCCTGCCTCCAAGACCACCCAAAACATGCTCCCGTCTCTCTCAGCTGCAGAGATCTCAGTGAACCCCGCAACTGAGGTGCAAGAGGGGATCACCACCACCCTGTCCTGCGATGTCCCTGGAAGAGAGGGCCAGGACCTCAACTACACATGGTACAAGAACGGTGCCTGGCTCAAGGAGGGCTCTGCGCACACCCTTCTCTTCCAGCACGTGACCACGAGTGATGCTGGCTACTACTCCTGCAAGGTGACCAACAACCTGGGCAGTGACACATCCCCAGCAGTCAGCCTCAGCGTCATGTGTGAGTGATGGAGGGAATCCCCACCAGATCTTTGACCCTCTAAACACTTCAACCCTTCCACCCCAAGCACCTTGGGTCAGGTTGGCATTGGTTGGACTCAGTGATGACCTTGAGTCATAGACTCATCAAAGTTGGAAAAGACCTTCAAGATCATCAAGTCCAAATGTCCACCTTAACAACCCTTAAGCACTAAACCACCTCCCAAAACACCACATCTACCTGTTTTTTGAACCCCTCCAGGGAGGGTGCCTCCACCCCCTTCCTGGACAGCCTGTCCCACTCTGTTTGGGAAGAAGTTTTTCCTGATATCCAACCTGAACCTCCACTGGCACAACTTGACCCCATTTCCTCTTGTCCTATCGCTAGTCACCAGGGAGAAGAGCCTGGCTGCAGGGGCAGGATCACCTCCTTGGAAGGTCTTTTCTAACCTCAACAGTTCTATGGACGTGGTGTTTCCGCCCTCCCGAGTGGAGTTTGCTATAAACCAAACGGTTTCTGGCCACGAAGGCAGCTTTAAGAGGTGTTTGCTGCAGCGGGGACCCCCGTCCGCTCCTCTCAGCATCTCCCGCGCTAATCCATTCTGCACCAGGAGCCGCTGGGAGGTTCCTGGCTGAGAAGCCAGCTGCAATAACAACAGCTCAGGAGCTTCTGCAAGTCAGGGGGAAACATAAACCAGCCGTTAGGTCCGGCTGTGACATTTCTGAGATGGCTAAACCATAACCCTCTTGTGTAGGAGGGAAAATCCGCTCCGAGGAGCAGCTGGCTGTGGGGTGGCTGTGCCCTACGTGCCACCCGCGGGCACCACCCACACCACAGCATCCTTTCCCTTTTCACAGACCCTCCCCGGACCCCCACAGTCACACTCTTCCAGGAGATGGCTGGCGGAAGGTTGGCCGTAGTCCACTGCACCGTGGACAGCCACCCACCGGCCAACATGGCCATTTACCGTGACAGCTCCTTACTTGCCACCAGCGGATGGCAGGCGGCCCCGAAACAGCGGTTTGGAGTCACTGCATCCCGCAACAGCTTACGGTTGGAGATCCGGGGCGCGGGGCCGCTGGACAGCGGGGACTATCGCTGTGTGGCCACCAATGCCCATGGCAATGCCAGCGCAGCCAAGACCTTCGTGATGCGCTGTGAGTCCTGCCATGCTTCTGGATTTGGGTGTTGGGGACTGTTGAAGACCCGGGGAGGTTGGTGTGGGGTCAATGTGTGGCACTGGGGGTCGCTGGCGTCTTGGAGATCACATGGTGCCCAACCTCATCCTGGGGGGTGACAGCTGCTTCCAGAGTGGAGCCACTCCTGAGTTTTCAAAACTCCACAAAATCTGAAGCAAAGTTTGTCCAAAGTCCTTCTCTGTCCCCAGAAGTCCCCAGAGTCTTCTCTCCTGGCTGAACAATCCCAACTCTCACAGCCCAGAGGTGCTCCAGAAGTCGAGGTTTCCCCTCCATCCCTGACATCTCTCTCCCATCCATCATCTAGCCACAGAGGTCCTGATCCAGCCCTCATCAGAGGTGCAGGAAGGGGTGTCTGTCACCCTGAGCTGCCTGAGAGCTTGGGGTGCACAAAAGGAGGTGCTCTACACCTGGTACAAGAACAGCAAGTGGCTGAGGGAGAGCTTGGACCCCCTGTTGCGGTTCCCCAGTGTCCGCAGTGAGGATGCCGGTGCTTTCCAGTGCAGGGTCCGGAGCAGCAACGTCAGTGACACATCAGCGGCCGTCGGTCTCCGAGTGCTCTGTAAGTTGGGTCTGGACTGGGTGATCACGGAGTAGTTTGAGTTGGAAGGGACCTTAAAGATCAGCAGGAGGGTCATGGAATGCCCAACCCATAGAAAGCAGCAATTCCTTGGGATCCTGGGGTTCTCTGAGCCTCAGGAATCCATAATCTTCTCACCAGAGATGCTTTAACCCACAGACCCACCGAGGCAGCCAGTGATGAGCTCCTTCCTGGAGACCCAGGGAGGTCATCTGGGCATCATCCAGTGCACTGTCGAGAGTGATCCAGAGAGCAACTTGACTCTGTGGAGAGGAGAAGAAGTGGTAGCCTGCTCATGGGGCTGCTCCTCAGCCCCCGGCCCCAGGGTCCGAGCCACCATGTCTTACAACAGCTTGAAGGTGGAGATCCAGGAAGTGGTTCTGGAGGATGAGGGGACCTACATCTGCTGGGCTGGAAACCCGCAGGGTAACGCCAGCACAGTCATGGAGTTCAGAGCTGAGAGTGAGTGAGGTGGAGGGGTGGTGGGCAGGGTAGGTCTGGTCCCACAGGTCCCTGCAAGATCCTGGAAAATCCTGGGAGATGGAATCATAGAATCACAGAATCTGTTGGGTTCAAAGGGACCTCCAAAGGTCATCTAGTACAACCCCCCCTACAACAAGCAGGGACATCTCTAACTAGAACAGATTGTCCAGAGCCCTATCCAGCCTAACCTTGAGTGTCTTCAGGGACAGGACCTCCATCATCTCTCTAGGGAGGCTGTTCCAGGGATCCACCACCCTCAGATTAAACTACTTTCTCCTGATGTCCAACATAAATCTACCCTTTTCCAGCTTCAAACCATGACTTCCTGGTCCTATCATTCCCTGCTCTGGTGAACAGTCGTCGTCAGCCCTCTTAGGGATTGGAATCCTGTTAGGGATTGGAAGGTTGCTACAATGCTAGGGATGGAGACAAGCTCAGGGGGTGAAGGGTGTTGGTGGCAGAAGGACAGAAACCCATGAAAAAGCTGCTGTCACAGAATAGTTTCGGTTGGAGGAGACCTTTAAGACCATCAAGTCCAACCGTTGTCCCTAACCCTCACCCCACATCTCACAGCTTTGCAATCCCAACAGGGATGGAGACAACCCCACTGCCCTGGGCATTGAGTTCATGTGGGTGCCCGTTTGCTTTCTGCCCGCAGCTGCCAGCGTCATTGTATCTCCATCCTCTCATGTGCTGGAAGGCCAAGAGGTCAACTTGACCTGCCGACTCAGCAGCAGCTCCCTGGCACTGCCCAACTTCACCTGGTACTGGAATGGGCAGTGGCTCACCCAAGGCTCCAGTCCGTCCTTGATGTTTCCACAAGTGGCCAGTACAGACGCGGGGCTCTACCGCTGCAGAGCCACCACCGATGGCATCAGCCGGAGCTCTGCCGCTGTCTCCCTGGACGTGCTGTGTGAGTACAGGGTGCTGGGGACCTTCCCTTCCCTTTTCCCCCCTCCTTTCCCCCATCTTTTCTTTTCCCCATTCCAGCAGACCCCACTGTGGGCAGTGACAACCCCACAACCACCCTTCTTTTCCCCACCCAGACCCGCCGCGGGATCCCCGTCTGACAGCCTTTCTGGAGACGGAGAGAGGCCGCCTGGCCATCTTCCAGTGCTCGGTGGCCAGCAACCCTCCCTCTCAACTGACGCTACACCGGGATGAGGAGCTTGTGGCCACAAGCCAGGGGGGCAGCAGCCCCCGGATAAGTGTCTGGGGGGTCCCCAACATGCTCAGGGTGGAGATGCGGGAGGTCACACCATCGGATGAGGGCAGTTACTGCTGCACAGCCACCAATGCACATGGAGCTGCCTCGCACCACACGTACTTCCGCGTGCAGGGTAAGCACCACGGGCAAGCGGACAAGGTCTTGGGACCATCAGCTGAAGAAGTTCTTCAGCACAAGGGTGAAGAAACTCTGGAATCGATTGCCCAGAGATATTGTGGCTACCCTCTCCCTGGGGATGGTCAAGGCCTTGAGCAACCAAGTCTAGTTGACAGGTGGCCCCATGGCAGGGAGGTTGATGATCTACAAGGTTCCTTCCAACTTCAGCGATTTTATGATTCCAAGGTGACTCCATCCCTGATGGGTTGGGGGGTTCCTGGGGTGTGAGAAGCTGGGATTTACCCCAGGAGCAGCTCTGGAGTCCTTGGAGTGGGATCAGGAATCTTGAGTTGAATTAATTTCTTGAGGGGTTGAGATGTGGTCAACAGGATGACGAATCCAAGAGTATCTTCATGGAGATGTCCGTAGGACAGCTGGATCCCACCCAGGCTGTGGTTGCACTGACACTCCACCAGTATCCAACCCCTCACCCCTGGATACCACTAGGGATGGAATCCAAGGGAATGTCAGCTACTGGTGATGAGGAGGACCAGGTCTCCTTGACCTAGTCCCACCATCTCTCCATTATCCAGCTGCCCGAGTCCTCATCTCGCCATCCACGGAGGTGCGGGAAGGAGACGATGTCTCCCTGACGTGCCAAGTGCCTGGAGAGCAGCAGGATGACACCGTCTTCTCCTGGTACAAGAACAGCAAATGGCTCCAGGAGACCTCCAAGAACCTCCTTGAGCTTCCCGACATCACCAGCTCTGCTGCTGGATCCTACCACTGCCGGGCCCGCAGCTCCTCAGGGAGCAGCGTCTCTGCAGCCGTAGTCCTGCGTGTCAGCTGTGAGTGGGACCCCCTGGGAGTGGAGGTGGGGAATGAGGTGCCAGGAGTGGGACAGGGATGGGATGGAGGTGGGGATGTGATGGTGCTGAGGGTGGGATAGTAGTAGGATCATGATGGGAGTGAGGTGATGCCAGGGATGGGATAGTGATGGGGATGGTGCTGGTGACAAGGTCATGTTGGGAGTGAGGTGGTGCCAGGGATGGGATCGAAAAGACTGGGTGATGCTTTCCTGCAAGGTGCAGGTGATGTCAGGAGCTGCTGCAGACACCTCAGGGTACTGAGGACCTTGGAGATAGTGATACCATCCAGGACCAGGTGGGAACGGGAACCTTCTGTGCATGGCTCTAGCTGAAGACTGAGGGTTTTCTCATCCTCCTGGGCAGATCCTCCACGGACACCGGTGCTGACGTCCTTCCTGGAGACCCCTGAGGGACAGCGGGCTGTCCTGCAGTGCACGGTGGACAGCAGCCCACAGGCAGAGCTGGCTCTTTTCAAGGACCAGACACTGGTGGCCTCCACAGTGCTGCCTCAACCCACCACCCAGCCACGGCTCATCATCTCCTTAGCTGTCAACATGCTGCGGGTCAGCATCGTCCCGGTGCTGCTGGAAGATGAGGGGGAATACATGTGCTCTGCCAACAACGTCTACGGCAACGCCAGCACTGTGGCCAACTTCACAGCGGGCAGTGAGTGTGGGGCTGGGTAGGATGTGGAGGGTGGGATGGAGCTGCTGAAACTGGGGAGTGGTGGAGACCAGGGATTATGGTGAGGAGATGGTGGTGAGAGCTACAGGAGGATGCTCATGGGGAAGGGGTGGCAGAGAGAGGCTGGAATCAGAAATATGGAATGAGTTGTGTTGGGAGGGATCTCAGGGATCATCTAGTCCTTAGAATTGTAGAATCACAAACTGGTTTGGATTGGAAGGGACCTCAGAGCTCATCCAGTCCTGGCTCCCTGCCCTGGGTAACGACATCTCTAGCCAGACCAGGCTGCTCAGAGCTCCGTCCAACCTGGCCTTGGACACTGCCAGGGATGGAGCAGCCACAACCTCCCTGAGCAACCTGTTCCCATTGGAATGGGATGGATGGACAACACGAAAACAGGGTGGGAATGGAGGAGGAAACGTGTTTATGGGATCAGAGGTTGGTAACAGAGTTGTTCCTGAAGGAACTACAGTAAGGTGATGCAAAGGGCTGCCTCTGCTGTGTCCATCCATGGGCCTCAGAATCATAGAATCATCAAGGTTGGAAAAGACTTTCAAGATCATTTAGTCCAACCAGCTACTCTACAACCTGTAACCACTAACCCGTCTCCTAAAATGCGATGTCTACTTGGTTGTGGCCACACAACTGGTGTCACTCCATGCTGTTACCGAATCCCACAACCTCACACTGGTAGGTCTGACAGGGACTTCTGGGCATCACCCAGTCCAACCCCCCCCTACTCCAGCAGGGTCCCCCAGAGCAGGTGCCCAGGATGGGTCCAGGTGGGTTTGGGGTCTCCCCAAAGCAAGAGACTCCACAACCTCTCTGGGCAGCCTGGGCCATCCTCGGAGCAGAGGGGCAGAAGAACATTCCTCAACGTACTATCTGCACTCAATGCACTCCAGAAGACCTCCATCACCTCCATCCCATTCCACCAATCATTTTTCTCTCACTCCACCAGCTACCAGGCTCTGGATCTCCCCTTCCCCAGACGTCCAGGAGGGTAATACTGTCAACTTGACCTGTGCGGTGGACAGCGGTGGTGGTGAAGCTCTGACCTACTCCTGGTTCAAGAACAAGGTCTGGATCAGCGGTGGCTCAGCCCCTGTCCTCATCATCCCCAGCGTTGCTGCCACTGATGCCGGTTCCTATCACTGTGCTGTGCGGACCCCGGTGCGGACACAGAGCTCAGCTCCCACCACCCTCAATGTCCTCTGTGAGTCCGGGGCAGCTTCATGATGTGGTGGGTGAAGGTTGCTGATGCCCACCCTGGGGCAGGGAGATCCCTCAGGGTGTCTATGGTCCCTTGGCTGGTCCTTTCATTTGGCCTTGGGGTGTGGTCTGGAAAACCTATCCAGAATCTGCAACCAGCCTCAGTTTTGGGGTCTCAGAACAAAAATTAGACATGTCCCAGGTCATAGAACCAAAGAATCATCAAGGTTGGGAGACATCTACAAGACCATTTTTTGGGCACCGCAGTATAAGGGAGACATCAAGGTGCTGGAGCAAGTGCAGAGGAGGTCAACGAAGCTGGTGAAGGGCCTGGAGAATAAATCTGATGAGGAGAGATGGAGAGAGTTGGGGCTGTTTAGTTGGAGGAGGAGGAGGCTTGGCAGAGACCTCATAGCTCTGTACAGCTATCTGACAGGACATTGTGGAGATGTTGGTGCTGGTCTCTTCTCAAAGATCATTAGCAACAGAACCAAAGGGAAGGGCTTCAAGCTCCAACAGGGGAGGTTTAGACTGGACATCAGGAAGAAATTCTTAATGGAGAGGGTGGTCAGGCACTGGAATGAGTGGTGATTGAGTTACCACCCCTAGATGAGTTTAAAAGTAGCTTAGATGTAGTGTTGGGGGATCTGGTTTTGTAGAGTAGGGTTGATGGTTGGACTCAATGATCCCAGAGGTCTTTCCAACCTGAATGATTCTATGATTCTATGATCATCCAGCCCAACCATCAACCTGACCCTACCATGACCACTAAACAACGTTCCCCAGATCCTAACCAAGCTGAGCTTTATACCCCAGTCCTGTGTCCAACCCTGACGAGGAGCAGCCCAACATCATCTGGAGAAGGTTCCTCTGATAGGGTCCTTCTGTTTCATAACAAACTAAACCAAACCAGAAAAACCTTTGGCTTTCAGGAAACGCTGCAGGATTGGACTAGATGGTCTTTTGAGGTCCCTTCCAATCCTTAATGAGTCTGTGATTCTATATACATATCTCTAATCTGCTCAAGCCTTGGCTTTCCTAATCGAGTCCCTACATCCTCTGACTAGAGCCTTATGTATATATTTATTTAATATATTTAATGTTATTTTATATATTTTGATATTAACATATTTGTATTCATTCCATATTTTAAATATCTTTCTACTTTTATGTACGTTTTATAGCTATTGAACATATTTCTTTATACTCCATATATATTTAATTTATTGAGGTATTTTAGAATATACTGACAGTTCTTTATTTCTAGATTTGAATAGATTTACATTTTCATTTTTTCCCTTGATTTTGAAAATGAAACCCTCACTTTTTTAAAAAAAACCAAAAAAAGTGGATAACCCCCCCTTGAAAATTATTTGCAAATCTTAACAGAAGATTTAGAGTTTCCCCCCTCCCTTTTTTTATTAGAAAAAGATGATTTTTACTTATAAATCTGCTGTGGAGGGCACAAGGGTGGAGAACCTCACATGAAAGTGTCCTCCAGAGAAACCAAGAGCCTGTCAAGCGCTTCTCATCCTTCTCTGATGTTGGTTGAGATGCTGCTGAAACCATCTGAACATTCCGAGCCCTGGTTGCCCTTCGCTCACACTCACGCTGCTCTTGCCACAGCCCACCTGTTTCTCTCTCTCTCTCCCTACTTTCCCTTCTGCAGACCCCCCCAGGAACCTACAGATGAAGACCTTCATGGAAAGCAACGATGGCACCACGGTCATCCTTGTCTGCACTGTGAAGAGCAACCCCCTGTCCCAGCTGACCCTACTGAAGGACGGGCAGCTGGTGGTCACCAGCCCCACCATGGGAGGAGACCACCATGCGCAGAGCATCCAAGTCTCCACATCGCTCAATGCTTTGAGGCTGGAGCTCCGGGACGCCTCGGAGGAAGATGAGGGCGAGTATGTGTGCCGGGCACACAGCCCCCTGGGCAGTGCCCACGTGTCCCTGCCTCTCCACATCCGGGGTGAGTCCAGCATCACTGTGGGTGGGCAATGAGGAGATGGGTACCTCCAGAATGGGTTGGACATCGAGGGATATGTTCCTATGCCACTGGGTCTAGGTGATCCTGCTGTGGCAGGGGGATTGGACTGGATGATCTTTTGAGGTCGCTTCCGATCCCTAATGATTCTATGATTCTATGATGTGACTCAACTGTGTTGGGCAGCAAAGCATCGGGATGGGGGTTCTGCACCTGAGCGAGGAGGGAGAACCTCATGCCAGCTCCTCTACCATCTCATCAGCCGTCACAGTGGTCGTTCGACCCTCCAACGAGGTGGCTGAGGGGACCGATGTGACCTTGACCTGTCAGGACATGGGTGCCCACCCGGGGACCCTCTACGCGTGGTACAAGAACGGACGCTGGCTGGTCGAGGGATTTGACGCCTCCTTCGTCCTCCCTGGTGCCCAGCGTAGGGATGCGGGTGCCTACAGCTGCCAGGCGAGGAGGGGGCTGCGGGGTCGCCGGGCACCCCCCGTCATCCTGCGGATCCTCTGTGAGTGAGGGGTGGCTGCGTGGAGAGAGAGTGGGGGGCAACTGGGTGGCAAAGTGGGGTCCGGGGAGGTCGCTGTGGGTGGGACGATGGTCTATGTCGCCATCTGGTGACAACCCGCGGCAGGATCGAGACAGCCGATGGGGTGTTGGGGTGGGGTGGGGGATGTGTGTGCATGTGTTGTCCCACAGCTTCTTCATCACCTCTTGTCCTTCATCTTTAGTCTGCCAAACCTCAAAAACCCCATAGGAGGGATGATTGGACTTGATGGTCTTAGTGATGATCATGACTTGATGATCTTGGTTGGAGTCTCTTCCAATCAAATGATTCTGTGGGATGGAGAAAATGTTGTCCGTGTCCTCATCCTTGTCCTTGTCTTTGAACTTGTCCACATCCTCAACCTTGTCATTGTCCCTGTCCTCATCTTCATCCTCGTCCTTGTCCTTGTCCTCATCCTTGTTCTTATCCTTATCCCTGAACTTGTCCTCATCCTCATCCTTATCATTATCCTTGTCCTCATCCTTGTCTTTGTCTTTGTCCTTGTCCTCATCCTTGTCTTTGTCTTTGTCCTTGTCCTCATCCTTGTACTCATCCTCATCCTCATCCTTGTTCTTGTCCTTATCCTCATCCCCATCGTCATCCTTGTCCTTACCCTTTTCCTTATAGATGCTCCCCAGGAGCCAACCTTCATCTCCATGGTGGAGCCCCGAGGTGGGCAGCAGGCTGTCCTGCACTGCACTGTCGACAGCTTCCCACCATCCGACATCACCCTGCACCGGGCTCCCGGCCACACACCCTTGGTCTCCAACCCACGTGTCACAGTCCATGCAACCCCCAACTCCCTGCGGGTGGAGATAGTGGGGCTGGAGCTGAGGGATGCAGGGGTCTATGTCTGCTTGGCCAACAACAGCTATGGCACTGCATCCTCATCCCTGCACCTGGATGTGGGAGGTGAGGGTGGCCCCGTGCCCTATATTTGGATCTCAGGAGTCTTTTGGGAGGGTCTGGAGATGGTGTTGTCCTCTGTAAACCCAAACCCTGGACATCTCCTGATAACACAACCTCCCTCTTCATTCTTCTCAGGGGTCACAGTCATGATTGACCCATCATCAGAAGTCCCTGAAGGCACCACAGCCACCATGACCTGCTTGGGTGTCCCTTGGGTGGGTGAAGAGTCCACCTACACCTGGTACAAGAACAGCCGGTGGCTACAGGATGGACTGGCCAGGACCCTCATCCTCACCCACGTCTCCAGCGCTGATACCGGCTCCTACTACTGCCAGGCGAGTGGGACACAGGGCAGCATCACCTCAGTCCCACTCAACCTCAATGTGCTCTGTGAGTGTCCTCTGGCTCCACGGGGACAGGCTATGGACAGAGTCCCCCGGCATCCTGGGAAATGCTCAAGGCGAGGTTGGACGGGACTTAGAGCAGCCTGGTCTGGTGGGTTGTGTCCCTGTCCATGGCTGGGGGTTGGAACTAAGTGATCTCTGAGGGCCCTTCCAACCTAAACCAGCCTATGATTCTCCCCTTGAAAGTCAGATTTGGGGCCAAATGCTCCATGCCATGGGGAGATTCTCCAGTTGTGGGGAAGACATAGGGCTGGAGGGGGTGTGAAACCACCAGGCTGGTGGAGGGATGTGTTAAGCAGCTCCAGATCCACTCCTTCTCCCCCATGCAGATCCCCCGAGGGATGTGTCCATCAGCACCTTCCTGGAGAACCGCAATGGGCAGGTGGGCATCATCCTGTGTGCGACCGACAGCCACCCAATGTCCACCATCACGCTGTACCACCACGGTCACCTTCTGGCCTCCAGCCTGGCCCCAGCTGCCACCTCCCAGGGAGTCCTTGCATCCCCTTCCCACAACAGCCTCCGAGTGGAGCTGGGGGCTGTGGGGCCAGGGGTCTCAGGGGAGTACATCTGCATGGCCAGCAACCCCCTGGGCAATGCCACGGCCAGTGCCTACTTCGACGTGAGCAGTGAGTGGGGCTGGACTTCACCCTGGGGTGGTGGGGATTGTCCCAACCTCCTTAGTGCAAGAGATGGTGGTGTGGGCAGGGGTGGCCAAGAGTTGACCCGACATGGTCCTCATGGAGGTCCTGGTGTGGTGCTGTGCCACCCCGTGACCTCCCACGGTGTGTCCTCAGCCGTAGGGACCTGGCACTGGTGCCAAGGGGTGTCCTCACCTGCAGCTGGGTGCCACAGCCACCTGCCCAGGGTGCCCATCACTCCTCAAGGGGTTGGGATTCAACATACACTGATCCCGTGGCTACAGCCCTGTAGAGAAGGGCTGGGAGGGGTAATTACCCCTAAGAACCCTTGTGTCTCACCCGACTGGCAACCCCAATGCTAGTGGGGGTCTGCCCTGGCTCCTCTGTGCCCACAGCTCTCACCCACCTCAAGATCTACACTGTGATGGCCGGGCTGCTCATAGCTGTGATCTTCATGTCCATCCTGACCCTCCTGGCTTTGAAGATGTGGCCCAGGTAACGTCCCCAAATGGAATGGGTTTGGGGGGAGAGGGAGACCAAGCTGAGCTGACCCATGAGGGGACCGGGAGTGGCATCTCTGTCTCCTTTCTTGTAGGATGAGGAGGTTTTGGGGCTGGTCCAATGCTGAGGACACCTTTGAGCTGAGAAGCAAACAGGAGCAAGTGCAGGTAGGGACCATCTTCCAGGATCCCCTACTCTGAGCTTCCTGAGATCCCCACCAGGGGGTCTGTGGCGTGAGAGCATCTCTGTGTTGGCATGGGGTGAGGGTCCAGGCTCACACATTGACCAGGATCTGGCCCATTCAGGATGCTCATGGTGCCACCACAGCCTTGGCCAACACTAAGGGAGCTGTGGAGGGGGCAGGATGTGCAGAGCCTGGTGGGAACCAGAATTACCCCTCAGGGGCACCCATGGATGCTGACCCCTCTGAGCAATGATGCTCTGACCCCATGAGTTCCATGGAGGGCAAATTTCACCCAACAAACCCCAACCTTTTCCAGGTGGATGGATCTTCCTAAACTGGTGGCTCTTTGGCCCAGGAGCATCATGTAGCAGCTGATGCTGGAAGCCACCACCAATGGGATAACCCATATTACCCATCTGTACCCCCATTCCACCACGTCCCTTGTCTCCCCCCACCATGGATGTTGTTCTCACTCCGGGCATGGACCTCTTGTGCCAGGCTCTGGCAAGCTGTGACTGCCTCTGCAACTCAGGAATGGAAGGTTGACCTCCAGTGTCATAGCAAACCTTGAGGTCTCACCAGCAAATCCACCACCCCAGGGTGCTGCCCATACTGATGCCAACCAGCCCCTGTATGCCAGGACCTCCTGTGTCTGGAAATAGAACCTGGAGCAAGGAGCAACCAGTGGCTGTTGGGATGGGCTGGGAAGGGGTTTGTGAGTCTCTTATGGGGAGGATGGAGAGACTTGAGGGACTGGGCAATGTGGGACTGTGTTGGCTTGTGATTCTCCTCTGTTTTGTCCCCCCACCAAAATCAGTCTGTGGCCACCATGGAGCTCGGGGTGGGAGGTCAGGGACGTGATGTTTGGAGACATCCCATGGGCTCAGCACCCTATTTCGCTGGCACCTGCCTTGTCAGCCTGCAGAGCAGAGATGTCCCCAGGCCACCCGTGTCCCCTTGGTGCCTAGGAAGAGGTGAGAGGTGAGGAAGACCCCTGTCCTGTCCCCTCTGCGCTGCTGGAGCCGGAGCTGGGGGGCATGAAGGGCTTTGCCTGTGGCCACTGGAGCTCCAGTGAGGCTGCTGGGCCATGTCCCCTCCCGCCCCGTTGCCATTAGATGTCACCCTGCAGCCACCCAACTGCCAGACCCCGCTGGACAGGAGCTGCAGAGACCAGCAAGGTCTAAGGGAAAACCGCCCTTGGCAGCGGGCAGGAGGGACCCAGACAGAGCTCGCGGCGCTGGGATGGGGAGATGAGGGACTGGTGCTGCTGGGAACTCAGTCGTGGCTGTGGAGGATGATGCTGGTGACCCAGTGGGTGACCAGGTCCTCTGGCTGCAGAGCAGCCCTTTGGATTTTGTCCTGGAATTGTTTCTAATTCCAGGTACCTGCTCTCCAGTTCACACCAGTGAGGGGGTTCAGGCAGACAGTCTCCTATCTTGGGAGGTAGAGACACTAGTCTGGGGAGGGGGACAACACTGTGACCCCCAGAGTCTGTGTTCTCTGAGTGAGAGTCTGGCTTTGCTCCCACCTCCAGGGGGAATGCGATGGGGATGGGAGGGGTTGGGACAGGATGGGTTGGGATGTCATGGGATTTGTTGGTATAGGATAGAGTGAGATAGACAGCATGAGATGGGTCGGGAGCTGTGCTGAGCCCACAGATGCTGGTCAAGGTGACAGGCAGTCACCCCCCTCCCCAGCCCACTGCAGCAGCCGCTGCCTCCTCAATGAGATCCCCTTGAGCATCTGGCAGCAGCGAGGTCAAGCCTCTGTCATCTGCTCCACCGCGAGCGCCGACAGACGAGCTCGGATAGAGCCGGGATGACCTGGGCAGGTCCAGCCCTTGGGCTGCAAATCACCTTTTCAAGGTTCCTCCGTGGCAGAGCCCTTGACCCTGTGGCCGCCCAACCCTCCTCCTCCTCCTCCTCCTCACCACCTGCACCCAGGCTGCTCACCGCCTCCCGATCTGTCCCCAGAGCTTGGCGAAGGGTCCACATCACATCCCTCCCTCCAACCTGCATCTCCCCAGCCTGGAGTTCATTAGGTCTTGCTCAGACCCTGTGGGGTGGCCAGGTGGCTTCAGCTGGCCTCTCATGCCTGGCTGTTCATCCTCTGGGTCAGGGCAGATGTTGAGCCCTGTGAGCTGCTATCAGCCAACTGGGACAGGTGCTGGCTCTTCCCACTGCTGCAACTGGGGCAAACTGATCTTGGGGATGCAGAGGACAAGATGTGGGGAAAGTCCCACTGCTTGTGTGGACAGGGATAGGACAGCACTGAGGGATGGGTGTTGGTGACCTGGTAGTGCCAGGTCAACGGTTGGACTAGATGATTTTGAAATTCTCTTCCAGCCAAGAAGAATCAGACTGGTTTGGATTGAGAGACAAGTGGAGATCACCTAGCCCATAGAATCCCAGAATCCCAGACTGGTTTGGGTTGGAAGGGAGCTCAATCGTCATCCAGTCCAACCCACTGTCATGGTCAGGGCCACCTTTCACCAGACCAGGTTGCCCAGACTCCCTCCTTGTCTTCCAGGGATGGAGCAGTCACAACTTCCCTGGGCAACCTGTTCCAGTGCCTCAGCAGCCTCACAGGGAGGAATTTCTGCCTCAGATCTCACCTGAATCTCCCCCTGCACATCTAAATCTGGGGGACCTCTCCCACAACGTTGTATCTCCCGCATTGGGAGATGTGGGGAGCCTTAATCCCGCCCCAGGAAAGCCCCTGCGATTACCCTGGAGCCCTCTGAGCTCCTTCTCCTCCTTCTGAACCGACACACACACACGTTAAGCCAAATCCCCCCGTCACATGGTGTCAAGGCAGAGCGAGGGAATAAGGGCAGGTCAGGAGGTGAACGAGAGGCCACGGATTTGCCACTGGGCACGGGGACCTGGCACGTTCCTCCTTGGAGAAATCGACACTGTGGTTTGCTGCCTGTGCCCTAATCCTGGGCACGGCTGAAACGCAGCAGCACGGGCGATACGGGGGCACATGGGGGGCATCTCCCGTGATGCTGCTGGATCCCACGAGGATTCTTGCTCAGAAAGCACCATTTGGTTGGGAAATGTGGTGCAGTGGTCCATGTAGATGTGACCCTCACCCTGGTCCCCAAAGGCTCTGAACATCAGTGTCACTGCTGTGTCAAGGAGAGGAATGTGGGGTGGCACTGTGATGCCCATCTTGTGCTGGTGATGCCAACCAGATCTCAGGATTTAACCCAAAATCAAACACTCACTCCAGGTGGGTTCCCTCTGCTCCATCCCATTCTCCTTCCCTGAGGTTCAGCTCTCCATAAACATCAGCTGCCTGCATCCTACCCCTTCCTCACCATCACTGACTGGAGGGCACCATGGTGGGACATCTGATGCTCCAGTTGAGGTCTGAGCTAGCAGTGATGAATGGGAATGGGGGTGGACCATCCCCCTTTGTCCCATTTGCACCTCGTGGCTGTGGAGGGGCTGGGTCTCATGGGATGGATGGAATGGGAGATCTCACCCCACAGGGATCCCCACAGACCCTCTGCAGCTCCCTCAACCCCATTTGTGGTAGGAAGCAGGGGAACAGGCTGCTGTCTGTCCACCTGCCAGCCTAGGATCCCCTTTTCCCTCTTTCCTGCCCAGGGTCTCATCACCCTGTAAACCCACAGGAGTCTGGAACATTGTGGGTCTGGGGAGGTGGGAGGTTTCCAGCAGGGAAACTGTTAAGATCAAGGTTATGAAAACACTGTGGCAGGTTCCTGGGGCTGTGATCACACCCTGCTCCACCAGCCCCCACACCTTGTCACCCCAGTCTCCCCACCATATCCCTAACCCTGGACCAGAAACTGCCACCCAGAGATGTTGAGCAGCATCTCATGGTGTGGAACAACCCACCACCTCCAGCTTGAGCTATGAGGTCTGCTCATCCTCCTTATTGTCATCATCCTCATCCCCAACCCCCATTCTTATCCCCATCCTCATCCTCCTCCTTCTCCTCCCCATTCTGGTGCCATCCCAAGGAGCTGTTGTCTCCATGACCCCCGTTGGTCTGGGTTCTGCTGCGGAGGTTTCCGGTGAAGACACCAGTGTGCCCGATTGGATCCCCAGCACTGGGATGCAGGTGGACCTGGGGGGCAGAGGAAGGTCCTTCAGCCACATCTTTTCCCCTACAAGTCCTGTGGATGCCTGGGGAGGGGAAACTGAGGCACCAGTAAGAGCCTCTGCATGTGGTGGAGCTGAGACATCAACCCCCATCCCCAGACTGTGGTCTGAGGGTCCATCCTGCCCTGAGGTGGGAGAGTGGGGACCTTGGGAGTGTGTGGGGGGTGAGATGTGCACCCAGCGTCTCCCAGAGCTGGAGCTGGCAGGGTGCTTGGAGCTGGGATATCTGGGAACAGACGCCATGCCAAGAGTATCCCTGGGGCAGACATCCCAGGAAGAGGGTCCTTGGAGCTGGAATCCCTAAACCCTCCCCCCCACCAGGAACTAGGATGCTAAGAGATGAGATGAGAGAGGGAACCCCAGAAATCAGGATACTGCTGGGGGAGAGGATGGCAGGAGCGGTGTCCCGGAAGTGGGTTCTTAGGACCAGGGATATCAGAGGGGATCCTAGTAGTGGGGATGTCAGAAGAGACGATCCCAGGAGCAGGATCCCAGATGAGATCCCAGGAATGGGATCCCAAAAGCAGGGGTCCTACTGAAGGAGATCCCAGGATCCCAGGAACGGGAAGTCCAGAACAGGAGATTCCAGGAGCAGACCCCAGGACCAGGGAACCCATAGGAGCAGATCCCAAGAACAGGGATCCCAGATATGATGCCAGGAGTAGGATCCACGGATCAGGGAGCTCGTAAGAGCAGATCCCAGGAACAGGGTTCCAGGAACGGGGATCCCAGGAGCAGATCCCAAGACCGAGCAAGAGAACCTAAGAGTGGGATCGTAGGGGTGGGGATGGCTCTGGGGTCCCCGTCTCCCTTCTCTCCTGGTGTCGCTGTGGTCCCGCCGCTGCCGACTCCTTTGGGACGGGGATCCCCGTGAGGAAAAGGTACGGTGGAGGGACCCCTCGGTGCAGAGTGGGCTCGATCGCGGGTGGGGATTCGGAGCAGCCGAGCCGGAAGGGGGGATGCGACAAGGTTCCACCCGAAATTCGTTTGATTTCGTTTGATTTCGTTTAATTTCTTTTGATCCGCCCGGGCTGGGTTTTAGAGAGGAGGGAACCCACCCACGGGGGAGCCCTAGGGGGCCTGAGTGGGGCCGGTCCCCCAGGGAGAGGTGTCCCTCACCCACGGAAGGGTATCCCCCACCCAGGGAATGGGGTCCCCGGGAACACCCTGGGCTCCACGGGATGAGCCGGTTCTCCTAACGAAATCAGCACTACCGGGCCCCGGGGCTGTGGGTGGGGATGGAAACATCGGTCCTAGGCACCACCTGGGGGGACCTTCAGTGGTCCCCCACACCTATCGGCTATCCTCGAGGGGGTCCCCGCAGCAGCCCCACGGTAACACCAGGGCCGCGCACACCCACTCGTGTCTTGCACAGACCCCCCCCCTTCGTTTTACACAGCCAGTGTTCCTGCAGGGTTCCCCATGGTTTTGCACCACCTCCCCCATATCTGTGCACAGCCCCCACTCCGTGTCCCTGCACCGTCCCCCCGTGTTTTTGCACGATCCCCGCTTGTCTTTGCACTGCTCCCCGTTTCCCTATGACCCCCCCCCGGCTCTGCACAGCCCCCAGAGTGGTTTTCCACACTCCTACCATGCCCCCGTGACCTCACACAGCCCCCCCCTTATCCCTGCAAGCCCCCTTCTCGTGTCTTCCCACATCTTCTCGTGTCCCTGCAATCCCAATCTCGTGTCTCTCCAACGCTTCCCATGACCCTGAACCTCCCAACCCCCGTTTCTGCACAGTTCCCTCGCCCCGTCCCTGCACAAACACCCCTTATTTTTGCACCACCCCCTCGTGGTTTTCACACAACCCCCCATATTTCTGCCCAATCCTCTCTTGTCCCTTTACAAACCCCCAGGGCATGATCCCCTCATGTTTTTTCCACACCCCCGTAGTTTCGCACGATCCCCTTTATTTTTGCACCACCCCCTCGTGTTTTTTACACAACTCCACATAGTTTTGCACCACATCCCGTATTTTCACACACCCCTCACCACTTTTGCACCATCCCCTCCTGTCCTTGCACAACCCTCCCAGAATTTTACACAATCCCCCCATATTTTTGCACGATCCCCTCTTGTTTCTGCACCCCTCCTTATTTTTGCACGATCCCCTCGTGGTTTCCTCGAAATCCCCCATATTTTCGCACAAGCCCCTCATGTCACTGCACAACTCCCCCTTATTTTTGCACGATCCCCTCGTGTCCGTGAACAACCCCCCATATTTTTGCACAAAACCCATGTGTTTTCTCATGATTCCCCCCTTTTTTTGGTACGTTTCCCTCGTAGTTTTCACACGATCCCCCTTATTTTTTCCCAATCTCCCATATTTTTGCCCAATCCCCCTTTATTTTTGCCCAATCCACCCTATTTTCGCACAAACTCCTGTTTTCACACCATCTCCTCGTAGTTTTGCAAACCCCCCCTATATTTTTGCACAGTCCTCGCATTTTTGCAGAACCTCTTGTGGTTTTACAAACTCCCCCCTTATTTTTGCACAATCCTCCTGTATTTTCACACAACCCCCTGTGTTTTCACACGATCCCCGGGTATTTTTTTGTTTAGAACCCCCATATTTTAAAAAAACCCCATATTTTTGCACTTATCCCTTGTGTTTTCACACACTCCCCCCTTATTTTTGTACAACCCCCTCCTGTTTTTGCACGATCCCCCCTTTATTTTTGCACAACCCCCCGTGTTTTTGCACAATCCCTTCGTGTCCTGCACAATCCCCCATATTTTTGCACAACCCACAAGTGTTTTCACATCACCCCCCCGTATTTTTGCTATCCCCCCTTGTGTTTGCACGACTCCCCTGTATTTTTGTGCAACCCCCATATGTTTTCACATGATCCCCTCCCGGTTTTGCAAATCCCCCTTATTTTGGCACAATCCTCCCTTATTTTTGTGTTATCCCCTCTTGTTTTAGCACGATCTCCCCATATTTTTGAATAATTCCCCCCATTTTTGCACAACCCCCATGTGTTTTCGCGTGATCCCATCGTGTTTTCGCTAGCCCCTACTTATTTTTGCATGATCCTCCTTTATTTTTGCACAATCCCCTCCTGTTTTTGCACGGTCTCCCCACGCTTTCCTATGATCCCTTCCTGTTTTCACACAATCCCCCAATATTTTTGCACAACCCCCATGTGTTTTTGCAAGATCACCTCGTATTTCTGCAACCTCCCTCCTGTTTTTGCACGATCTCCCCATATTTTTACACAACCCACAGGTGTTTTCAGATCACCCTCCTGTATTTTTGCAAAGCCCTCCTTGTTTTTGCACGATCCCCCTCAATTTTCGCACAACCTCCGTGTGTTTTCACACGATCCCCTCATATTTTTTGCAACCCCCCCATATTTGTGCACAATACCCCACAATTTTGCAAACCTCCATGTGTTTTCGCACAATCCCCCCTTTATTTTTCTATGATCCCATCATTTTTTCGATCAATCCCCTGTATTTTCGCACAACCCCCACGTGTTTTTGCACGATCCCCTCATTTTCTGCAACCCCCCTTATTTTTGTACAATCCCCTCCTTATTTCCACACGATCCCCTCCTGTTTTTCCGCGATCTCCCCATATTTTTGCACAACCCCCATGTGTTTTCACACAATTCCCCCCCTCTTCCTTATTTTTTTCACGGTCCCTTCGTGTTTTTGCAATTTTCCCCCTATTTTCATCCCTCAGCGCAGCACCCCACTGGGTTGTCATCCCTCAGCCCGGCCCGGCCCGGCCCGAGCCGAGCTGAGCCGGGCCGACCCTCCTTTACCTTCGTGTCCTCGGGCTGTAACCGGGCAAAGGGAGAAATTTTAGGGAGGGTTTAAATCCAGGGAGGAGGCTCGGGAAGGTCTGAGGGGTGTTTGGAGCTCTCTGGGCCCTAAAGAAGGGAAAAACGACAATAATAATAGTATTAAAAATAGGGGGAAATATCAATAATATTGACACTAATAATGAAGCGATAGAGGAACGAGTTAGCCTGGAAAAGACCTTTAAGATCATCGAGTCCAATCCTAATGATAGTGATTAAAAACAGCTGTAATAGTAATTAAAAATATCCGTCGTAAGGATAAATAACAATTAAAAATATCCGGAATAACGATAAATAATACCCAAACTAATGAGAAACAATAAGGGAATAATGAGAAATAATCTCTGTATCGATGAGGGCAGTGAGACTGACTGATAATAACCGCGATATCGATAAATAGCGGCCGGAGTATTGGTAAATAACAACCGCAATCACGACAAATAACAGCTGTGATAGTGACAATTATAGTGATAATTAGTAACAACCTGAATCAACATCAGCAATAACGAGACACTAACAGTAATCAGCAGCAATTAATAGAAAAAAAAATGATTATTTATTGTAACTCGGGTGATTTATCAGGACACGGCAGAGGCTGCAGCTTCTCAACCCGAGGATCCTCTCGCCTTCCTCTCTCTGGGTGTTTCCTTCCCTCTGCCACCCCAGGAACAGAATTTCTCTTTATCATTAACACAAACCACAGCGAGAAAGAGAAAAATTACCAGTAAGGGAGATGGAACCGGAGCGGGCGGCGGGGTCTGAGCGTTCCCGGCCTCGCTGCAGCTCCAGCAACTGGGAGCGGGGAACTGGGAGAAGGAAACTGGAAGCGGGAAATTGGGACCGGGGAAGGGAGTGAGGGAAGCTGGGAGAGGGGACCAGGCACTGGAGAACCGGGAACAGGGACCCGGTTACTGTCGCTAACTCTACCCCAGAGCGGCGGCTCCACTCTCACAGAGCCGAGGGTACAGACCGGGGCTCCGGCCCTGAGGTTCACCGTCCCCTGCTCTTCCCTGCTCTGCTTTTTCGTTGCCTTTATTATGTTCCCTGGTTTTTTTCTTCTTTTATTATATTATATTCTCTTTTCATTTTATTATTTCCCCCCTTTTATTTTATTGCTTTCCTTTTATTTCATTGCTTTCCTTTTATTTTATTCCTTTCTTTACTTTTCTGCCCCTGTATTTTTCCCCTTTCATTGGACTTTCTCCCCTTGTACTTTATTTTCTCCCAGTTTCTTTTACTTTCTCCCCTTTTACTTTATTTTCTCTTCCTTTCCTTTCCCCTCTTTATGTTTTATTTTATTTTCTCCCCTTTTATTTCCCTCCCTGCTTTATTTGAGTCCTCCTCCGCCTTTAATTTTCTTCTTTCCTCCTCTTATCTATTTTCATTCCACTCCCCCACCTCTCCTCCCTCTCAGTTACTCCGGAGATGCTGCAGACCCGGACCCTCGCGGCCCACCCCAGAAGGACAAACGTTGAGGCCTTGAACTTCTCGACGCCTCGAGCCTCCTTCTTCTGTTTCTCCCTCCCGGGGCAACCGAGACCCCCCGACCCCACACCGAGCCCGTGGAAGAAGCAGTGTCCAGGGGTGGGAGATGTCGGGGGGTTCGGACCCCCGGAGTGTCCTTGGCCACGAGGCAGAGAGCGGCAGAACGGTGAGGGGTAGGGGTAGGGGGAGGACTATCTGGGACCCCCGTCTGGGCACGGGGGAGCCTCTGCTTCTGTTGCCCGGAGAGGGGTCCGCGCTGTAACCGGAGCAGCGGGGGTTGGGATCTACCCCATGGCGGGGATTCGGAGCGGTAACTCCGGCAGCAAAGGGAGACCCCTGATTCCCCGCCTCCCTACCCACAGAGACCGGGAAAGGGGGGGGTCAGAATCGAACTGTTCATTATTCGTTTCTATCCCCATCGGGACGGGGCGGGGGTTCCCGGTTGAACAGCGCGACGAGAAACGGGCACGAACCAGAGCCACTGGGGGATGAACCGGGGAGCTGGCTACCCAGGGGAGTTACGGGCAGGGCCGGGGATGGCGGGGGGGAGGCGGACGGTCAGCGGCCAACCGAGAGGACTCTTTGTTTACCAATCGCTATCACGGACCGGGAGAGCAGGAAATTGCGTCGGTACCGGCCCGTTAATTTCAACTCGCCCCTTTCCCACCCTATTTCCCCCTGTTCCCGGCTCCGGCAGGGTGCGCGGGGCCGGGGGTTGCGGACAGGAAGAATATGGGGATCTCAAAGGTAGCACCGATATGACGAGGAGGTTGGTAGGGTGTTGT